>JAJEJO010046654.1:0-12130 GCA_020662805.1 Glaucomys volans
GAAAGAATGCACACGCAGGCGCACACACACACACACACACACACACACACAACATTTGCTTGGATATATGAAGAATGTTTCCAGAAAGATTCTTATGAGCCTGAAAACACTGTGAGAGAAAGTTATGGTAGTTAGTTTTTCGACTGTATTCTTTTTTTTTTTTTTTGGTGCTGGAGTTTTAACCCAAGGGGGTTTTCCCCCTGACCAACTCCCCCACCCTTTTTTTTTTTTTTTTTTTTTTTTGAAACAGGGCCTCACTAAGTTGCTGAAGCTGCCCTTGAATTTACAAAACTCCAGCCTCAGTCTACCAAATTGCTGGGATTACAGGCATGTGCTGCCCCACTGTGTTTGCATACCCTTTGTACCTTTAAAATTTTGTACAATGTAATACAATCTATTTAAAATTTTGTGTTGGGCTGGGTTGTGACTCAGTGGTAGAGTGCTCACCTAGCATATATGAGACCCTGGTTCGATCCTCAGCACCACGTAAAAATAAAATAAAGATAAAAAATAAAATAAAAATAAAATTTTGTGTTTATTTAAAATATCTTAAGAGTTAACCTTGGGTGGTGGCACACTCCTAGAATCCCAGCAGCTCAGGAGGTTGAGGCAGGAGAATCAAAACTTCTGAGTCCAGCCTGGGCCACTTAGCAAGACTATCTTAGATGAAAAATAAAAGGGGGTGCTCAGTGGTAGAGCACCCATGGGTTCAATACCCAGTACCAAAAAAAAAAAAAACCCAAAAAAAAAAAAAAAACATTTTTCTTGACTTACCTCCTCCCCATCACTATCATCTTTTATTTATTTATTTATTTATTTTGTGTGTGTGTGCTGGGGATTGAACCCAGGGCCTTGTGCTTGCGAGGTAAGCACTCTACCAACTGAGCTATATCCCCAGCCCCATCTTTTACTTATTATTTATTATTTTATTTTATTATTTTTGCAGTGCTGGGAATAAAATCCAGGGCCTTGTATATGCTAGGCAACCCCTCTAGCACTGAGCTACATCCATATTTAATTGAATTTAATTTTTATTTTGGTACTAGTGATTGAACTTAGGGTTACTTTACCAATGAGTTACATCCCTTAGGGTCTCACTGATTTCTGAGGCTGGACTCGAACTTTTTTATTTTTTATTTTTTGGTACTGGGGATTGAACCCAGGAGCACTCCACCACTGAGCCACACCCCCAGCCCTATTTTGTATTTTATTTAGAGACAGGGTCTCACTGAGTTGCTTAGGGCCTCACTAAGTTGCTGAGGCTGGCTTTGAACTTGCGATCTTCCTGCCTCAGCCTCCCAAGTCCTGGGATTACAGGCGTGTGCCACCGTGCCCAGCTAGACTTGAATTTTTGATCCTCCTGACTCAGCTTCCCAAGTCACTGGGCTTTACAGAGGTGTGCCATGGTGCCCTGCATAGTAAAATGCTTTTAGAAGATGACCTTTTATGTGTCATCCAGCTTGCTTAGCTACATTCTGTGGCAGGGATGACCTGAATTACATAGTCACCATTACCAACAATGAAAGTCCACTCAGTTTACTTTATTCCTACAAGAGAAAAGTCTCATTAACTCTAGTCAAAGGCTCATTTCGGGTCTGGGCAAGGGCATAGGGTCACTCAATATAATGACTTTGGACAGGAAGGGACAGTTTCAAAGAAGGGAACATTGATATAGGATAAATGACTGGCATCTCTAATTTGCCAAATTATTTGCTATTCTCTAAAAAGTATCCTTGAGGCTGGGTGTGGTGACACATGCCTATAATCCCAGTGACTCGGGAGGTTGATATAGAAGGACTGCAAGTTTGAGACGAGCCTTAGCTATTTAGCAAGGCTCTAAGCAATTTAGGGAGAACTTGTCTCAAAATAAAGAATAAAAGTGTTGGGGATTTATCTCGGTGGTAAAGCACTCCTGGGTTAAATTACCGGTACGAATAATATATGAAAGTATCCTCCTATGCTTATTTCCTGTGTTTTATCTTATGAGATTCCCTCAGCCAGAATTTCTTCCTGTTCACTATCTTTTATTACTTAGCTTAAATATAGCTCATCTCAAAACCTCCTAAAAGCAGGGCCTCTTTTCTTTATGCCCTCTGTAACTTGTGTACACCTTTCCCTAATAATTATTCTATCCTTCAGGATAGGGATTATTTTTTCACCTCTGTGACCTAAGATTTTGCCAGGCACATTTAGCAATGAATCAATGGATGAAAGAACTAACTAGTTTTACCATACGATTCCTTTCTTAGATCTTACATTCCGTGATCCTTTGAAATCCCAACTCCAAAAAATAACTTACTTGGTGGTGTTTGGTTTTTTTTTTTGTTTTTGCAGAGCTGGGCCTGAATCCAGGGCCTCATGCATGGGAGTCAAGTGGTCTACCTTAGAGAGACACCCCTAGCCAGAACCAGTACATTTTTATGACCTCTGGCAAATGTTTGGTAGATGAACAAATGGCTAGCAGGGAAAATTTTAGGAGGGATATCAAGAACAGAACACAAGTGGCTGACCACATCCTTAACTTGCTCTTTCTTTTTCTTTCTTTCTTCCCCTGACCCCAAGGGCCTGGAATCAAATCCTTGAACATGCTAGGCAAACTCTGCACTGAGCAAAATCCCCAAGCCCAGCATGCTCTTTCTTTATTATTTTGTACTGAGGATCAAACACAGTGGTGCTATAACACTGAGTCACATCCCCAGTCCTCTTTAGTTTTTGTTTTGAAACAGGGTCTCGCTAAATTGTTAAGGCTGGCCTCAAACTTGCAATCCTCCTGCCTTAGATTCCAAAGTCACTGGGATTACAGGCAAGAATGCTTTTTTTTTTTTTTTTTTTGGAACCAGGGATTGAACTCAGGGACACTTGGCCACTGAGCCACATCCCCAGCCCTATTTTGTATTTTAGTTAGAGACAGGGTCTCACTGAGTTGCTTAGGGCCCGCTAAATTGCTGTGCCTGACTTTGAACTCGTGATCCTCCTGACTCAGCCTCCCGAGTCGCTTAGATTACAAAAAAAAAAAAAAAAAAAAAACTAGCGCCACCACGCCCGGCTTTTCTTTTTTTTTAATATTAAATATTATTTTTAGATGTTGATAGACCTTTATTTTATTCATTTATTTATATGTGGTGTCGGTGTAGCACTGAGCCACAACCCCAGCCCCAAGCATGCTCTTTCTTAAAGAACAGCTACCCACTTAAATAATATGTTCGGTGTGTGTGGGGGGTGTCTGGGGTTTAACTCAGGGGCACTTGACCAATGAGACACATCCCCAGCCCTATTTTGTATTTTATTTAAAGACAGGGTCTCGCTGAGTTGCTTAGCACCTTGCTTTTGCTGAGGTCGAGCTTTTAACTCGCAATCCTCCTGCCTCAGTCTCCTAAACTGGTGGGATTACAAGCGCGGGCTGCCGTGCCTGGCTTAAGTAATATTTTTTGCCAAAAATGCTTAACTTTTAAATATGAGGAAATAATTTGATTAGTCCAAATTAAAGGTAGGGTGTGGGGGAATTGCTCTAAAATAAAGGAAACTGGGGCTGTGATTGTGGCTCAGTGGTAGAGCACTTGCCTAGCATGTGTGAGGCACTGGGTTCAATACTCAGCACCACATCAAAATAAATGAATAGAATAAAGGTCGATCAACATCTTTTAAAAAATTAAAAATAAAATAAAATAAAGGAAACTAAAAGAGAGTTGAGGAATAAATGTGAACCAAAAATTTTTTTTTAAAAAAAGCTGTAAGGTACATTATGAGAATATTTGACAAAGGCTCATACAGTAGGTAAAATAATTGCATCTGCATGGGCTGGGGTTGTGACTCAGTGGTAGAGCACTTGCCTAGCATGTGTGAGGCACGAGGTTTGATCCTCAGCATCACATAAAAATAAATAAAATAAAGGTATTGTGTCCATCTACAACTAAAAATATGATTTTTAAAATTGCATCTGTGTTGTTTAACTGCAGATTGAACCCAGGGGCACTCTACCACTGGGCTGGCTCTATCCCAGCCATTTTATTATTTTATTTTGAGACAGGTCTCACTAAATTGCCTAGGCTGGCCTTGAACTTATATTTCTTCTATCTCAGCCTACCAAGTAGCTGGGATTATAGGCATGGACCACCAGGCCCAGCTACATTATGCTTCTCAAGGATGACAATTGCATCGTAGATGTATTGGGCTGAATGGTGGCCCTACAAAAGACATGTTCATGTCCTAATTAATCCCCAGAACCTGTGAATGTTATTTGGAAAAGGGGAATTAATAAATATAATTAAGAATTTTGAGATGAAGAGATTATCCAGGGCTATTTAGGTGGTCCCTGATTCCAATAAAAGTATCCTTACAAGACACCTACATAGGAGGCAGAGAAGAGGAGGAGGCAATGTTACTATGGAGGCAGAGACTGGAGTGATCAGGCCACAAATCAAAGAATGCCAATAGCCACCAGAGCCTGGAAGGAGCAAGAACTCATTCTCCCCTAGAGCTGCTAGAGGGTTTGTGGTCCTGCTGACAGATTTTGGACTTTTGGCCACCAGAGAACATAAACTTCTATTGTTTTAAATTATAAAGTTTGTGGCAATTTGTTATCACAGCCACAGAAAGCTAATACAATAGGAAAATGAATTTTTTTCCCTAAACATTAAATGATAAAATATTTAGCCTATTAAGAAAGTATAGCCAGGCACAGTGGTGCACACCTGTAATCCCAGTGGCTCAGGAGGCTGAGGCAGGAGGATCAAAAGTTCAAAGCCAGCACCAGTAATTGAGTGAGGCCCTAAGCAACTCAGTGAGATCCTGTCTCTAAATAAAATACAAAGGCTGGGGATGTGGCTCAGTGGTTAAGTGCTTCTGAGTTCAATCCTCAGTACCAAAAATAAAAAAGAAAAGAAAGAAAGTGCCATGATGTCTACAATTTGCAACTTACTTTTAAAGGGATAAAAAAATTTTACATATATATATGTATATATATATATATTATTCACACACACACACACACACACACACACATATTTGGTACCAGGAATTGAACTCAGGGGTGCTTTAACCACTCAGTCACATTCTCAGCCCTTTTTTATATTTTATTTAGAGACAGGGTCTCACTGAGTTGCTTTAGGACCTCACTAAATTGCTGAAGCTGGCTTTGAACTCACAATCTTCCTGCCTCAACCTCCCAAGGTACTGGGATTACAGGTTTGCACCACTGTGCCTGGCCAAAAGTAATCTTTTTTAAAGCTACATGGGGGCTGGGGATATAGCTCAGTTGGTAGAGTCCTTGCCTTGCAAGCACAAGGCCCTGGGTTTAAACCCCAGCACTGCAAAAGTAAATAAATAAATAAAAATAAAAAGAAGCTATATGGGAGTAGGAGTGCAGCTCAGTGGTAGAACATTTGCCTAGCATGCATGAGTTCAATCTCCAGTACCACCAAAAAATAAAAAAGGAAGGAAGGGTGTGTTATGGTTTGGATATGAGATATCCCCTAAAAGCTCCTCAGTTAATGCAGAAACATTCAAGGGTGAAATGAGTAGATTATGAGAACAGTAATCTAATCAATTCATCCTAATTTGCATGGACTAAAGGTGTAACTGTAGACAGGTGGTGTGTGGCTGGAAGAGGTGGGTCACTGGGGTATGCCCTAGAAGGGTTCATCTTCCCTGCAGCCCCTTCCCCTTGCTCTCTCTCTCTGCTTCCTGGCTGCCATGAATGGAGCAGTGCCCCTCCACCATGCCCTTCTGTCATAATGTTCTACCTCACTTCGAGCCCATAGCAACAGAGTCAGTCCACCATGAACTAAATCTCTGAGACTGTGAGCTCAAAATGAACTTTTGCTCCTCTAAATTGTTCTTGTCAGGTATTTTGGTCACAACAATGAAAAGCTGACAGGAAGGAAGGAAGGAAGGAAGGAAGGAAGGAAGGAAGGAAGGAAGGAAGGAAGGAAGGGGAACAGTCTTTGAATAAATTTAGATTTTTTGTTTTTTGATACTAGAGATTGAACCTAGGGGCGCTTAACCATTGAACCACATTCCCAGCTCCTTTTTTTATTTTGAGATAGCATCTTGCTAAGTTGCTTAGGGCTTTTGCTGAGACTGGCTTTGAACTTGTGATCCTCCTGCCTCAGCCTCCCAAATCGCTGGGATTATAGTCATGCACCACCATGCCCAGCTGAATTTACACTTTTAGTTAGACAGACTGCATTCGTATACGTTGTTAATATAAGAAAGAGAACAAATGCTGAGCATGGTGGCCCACACCTGTAATCCCAGTGACTCAGGAGGCTAAGGCAGGAGAATAGCAAGTTGGAGGACAGTCTTGGCAACTTAGTGAGATGATAAGCAATTTAGTGAGACCTTGTCTCAAAATTTAAAAATTAAATTAAATTTAAAAGGGTGGGGGATGTGGCTTGGTGGTTAAGTGCCCCTGGGTTAAATCCCTGGTTCCAATGAGTAAATAAATAAAATAAAATGCAGAAAGACAGTTACCTACCTAATTCTCTCTCTCTCTCTCTCTCTCTCTCTCTCTCTCTGTCCCCTGGGTTTGATCCCATCAGCAAAACAAACAAACAAACAAACAATAAGAGAGAGCTAGGTTGGTAACTGTTTTTCTGCATTTATTTTACTTATTTAATTATGCATTTATTTATTTATTGGCACCTGGGATTTAACCAATGGGTGCTTAAATACTAAGCCACATCCCCAGCCTTTTTTTATTTTTTATTTTGAGACAGTGTCTTGCTAAGTTGCTCAGGGCCTCGCTAAATTGCTGAGGCTGGATTTGAACTTCCTGCCTTAGCCTACCAAGTCACTGACATTACAGGCATGTACCACCAAGCCCAGCTTGTGTTTTTCTGCATTTCAGTGATAAAAATATAATATGTTATTTCAATTTAATTTCCCACTCACACATTCAAGTATTTGTTGAACATTTGCCATATAAAAATTACCTTGGAGCAGGTTGTTGTGGGAGGGGTAGGTTTGAGGAAAAATATATATATACTCTCTATATGCACACACACGTGTGTCATATAGATATATAGATATAGATACAGAACTCATCTATATAGACATGTAACTCATTTATTGAGCACCTGTTATGTGAAGTCACACATCATAAAAGGTACCCTATGCCTGGTGCTATGACACAAGCCTATGATCCCAGTGACTTGGGAGGCAAAGACAGGAGGATCATGAATTTAAGGCCAGCCTTGGCAATTTAGCAAGACCCTGTCTCAAAATAAATGATTAAAGGTGGGTAGCTGGAGATGTAGCTTAGTGATAGAGTGCCCTGGGGTTTAATCCCAGTACTACAAGAAAAAAACAAAACAAACCACTAAAACAAACACAGTTACCATTTAAATTTAAAGCATAAACTGGGCCTGGCTCAGGTACTTGGGAGGCTGAGGCAGAAGGATCACAAGTTCAAGACTAGTCTGGGCAATTTTTTGAGACCCTATTCCTGTAAATTTTAATTTCTAATGAAATTGAAATAATTTATCATATTTATATCATTAAAATGCAGAAAGACAGTTCCCAAGTTTTCTCTCAGAATTAAAAATAAAGCAGGCTGGGGATATAGCTCAGTGATACAGAGTCGTTAGTTTTAATCCCTAGTGTAAAAAAAAAACATTGTAGTTTTGAGCATATTCACAAGGTTGTACAAGCAACACCACTGTTACCATTTTCATCACTCCTTAGGGAAACCTTGTATCCATAAGCAATCATTCCCAAAATCCCCTCCCTGGCCTCTGATGACCATTAATCTACTTTCTATCTCTGGATTTGCTCAATCTGGATTTCATATAAACAAAATCACATAATATGTGACCTGCTGTGACTGGTTTCTTTCACTTAATGCAATGTTTTAAAGTTTTATCCATGTCGTAGCTGTTTCATTCCTTTTTATTGCTGGATAATATTCCATTTTATGGATATGTCACATTTTGTTTACACATTCATAAGACAAATTTTTGTGTGAATAAAGTTAATACAGAAGTATTCATGAATGCACTAATTACATCTTTTTTATGGTACCAAAGATTGAACCCAGGGGCACTTTACCACTGAGCCAGATCCCCAGTCTTTTTTATATATTTTATTTAGAGACAGGGTCTCACTGAGTTGCTTAGGGACTCACTAAGTTGGTGAGGCTGGCCTTGAACTTGTGATCCTCCTGACTCAGCCTTCAGAGTCACTAGCATTACAGGCGTGCAGCCCACACCCAGCAATTATGTTTTTTATTGCGTTTTAATTTTCTTTTCTTTTTTTTTTTTTTAGATGTTGATGGACCTTTATTATTTATATGCGGTGCTGAGAATCGAGCCCAGTGCCTCACATATGCTAGGCAAGCACTCTACCACTGAGCCACATCCCAGCTCCCTTTAATTTTATTTTCACTAATTATATATTAATGTATCAATGTAAAATCTACAGAAGTAGTTGAAAGTGGTAAGCATCATGTAGTGGACTCTTGTTGGTTAGGGCTGCCTAGCATCCACCTCTGCTGCCCCTTAGTAACAGTATCCATAATCTCTTATGTGTAACCACATAAAATGTTTCCAAGGACGCTCACTACTCCTGCATCCTAGATAGGCCCAGTTTGGCATAAGCCCAGCCCATACTAATTCCATAGACACCAATGAGCTCACTGATGAACAGGTGACATTAATTCAGGTTGATGAGCTATGAATGGCCTTTGCTGGGTCTTCTGGGGAAGATGTTTTCTTGATATGCTAAAGTAACTTTCTAGAAAGATGTTTCTATTACAGGTGAGGGAAGCACAGATAACTTTCCTTAGAAGTAGCTGTAGCCATATGGACATCATGAAGAAATAAATTTAGAAATGTCAAATATTTTAGAAACAGAAATGGAAAGAAACAAAGTCTTTGTTAGCATCATTGAGAACAAAGCTTAGCCTGAATTTTCAGTTGATACTAAATCCCTTTATTGTTTGAGATTAATTTTCTGTTACTTGCAATCAACATATTACATCTCAATATTAGCAGAAACTAAGATTTTTTATAACACTTACAATGTAACTTTGACTTACATGAATTCAGTGTGAGACACAGTGGATTCTGTCCGAGGGAGTGATGAAAGGTTTCCTGTGGAAAGCAACATCTGAAATACAACCTTCCAATTATAAAGTATTGACTAAGTACTGTGGGCTAAACAAAACTAAGCAGATTTCTTTTATTGCGGCCCTTCTGAGAGCCTTTAGTATACTAACGTGAATTATGAATATATCCAAAAGAGGGACATAATATGCAGTATTTACTAAATTTACTTCACCCTAAACACACAGTAATAACTCAAGGACCAGATGGCACAGGAAACACTGGCATTTATAATGTTAATGCATGGCCAGAAAAAAAAAAAAGAACAAGGTTTCCTGGCCAAGTTATTAGAAAGCTTTTATGAAGATGAGGGCATTTGAAACAACTATAATTATTATTATTATTTGAGATGGGATCTTGGTATGTTGCCCAGGTTGGCCTCCAAATCCTGTACCCAAGCAATCCTCCTGCCTCAGCCACCTGAGTAGCTGGAACTAAAAGCACATGCCACCATGCCCAGCAAAATAATTTTTAACAGGGTCTGGGGATATAGCTCAGTTGGTAGAGTGCCTGCCTGGCATGTACAGGGTCCTGGGTTTAATCCCCAGCACCACTAAATAAATGAATAAATAAATTTTAACAGATTGATAATCCTGAACAAGTAGAATGGATGTAGGTACTTTCTTTTCATTGTTGTAGTTCAAAGTATTTATTTAAAAAAAAAAATTTCAGAACACCTTGGCACAGGTCTGTAATTCAGAAGGTAGGAAGAGGGCTGAGGTTGTGGCTCAGTGGTAGAGCAACTTGCCTAGAATGTGTGAGGCACTGGGTTCGATCCTCAGCACCTCATGTAAATAAATGAATAAAATAAAGATTTATCAACATTAAAAAAAGAAAATAGGAAGATTGCTAGTTCAAAAATAGCCTCTGCAACTGAGTGAGACCCTGTCTCAAAATAAAAAAGACGAGGGATATAGCTTGTGGCAAAGCACTCTGGGTTCAAACCCCAGTAGCCAAAAAAAAAAAAAAATATGGTGGCAGGAGGCTAAGGCAAGAAGATGGCAAATTTGAGGCCAGCTTCAGCAACTTAGCAAGACCCTGACTCAAAATAAAAAGTCAAAAGAGGGTCTGGGATTGTGGTAGAGCACTTGCCTAGCATGTGTGAGGCACTGGGCTCGATTCTCAGCACCACATACAAATAAATAAAAAAAGGTTCATCAACAACTAATAAAAATATTAAAACAAAAGAAAAGTAAAAAGAGCTGGGTATGGATATGTGGCTCCCTGGTTCAATTCCCAGAACCAAAAACAAACAAAAAAATTAGCATCTATATCTAGTTGTAACATTCTAATCAGTTTCTTTTCTTTTCTTTTTTTTTTGGTGCTGGGGATTGAACCCAGGGCCTTAGTGCTTATGAGACAAGCACCCTACCAACTGAGCTATATCCCCAGCCCTAATCAGTTTCTTCTTGTCTTATTTATTTATTTATTTATTTATTTTTGGTACCGGGAGGTTGAACTCAGGAGCACTTAACCACTGAGACACATTCCTAGCCAATTTTTTTTTTTATTTTGAGACAAGATTTCACTGAGTTGCTTAGGGCCTTGCTAAATTGCTGAAGCTGGCTTTGAACTCCATATGCTCCTGTCTTAGCCTCCCAAGTGCTGGATCACAGACATTCGCCACCAGTCTCATGATTAAGTAAAATTCATCAGCTAAACTCCTCAGTTAAGGAGAGGGCTGAGGACGTAGCTCAGTTGGTAGAGTGCTTGCCGCACAAGGCCCTGGGTTCAATCCCCAGCACTGACCAAAAAGTGAAAAAAACAAAAACAAAAAAAACTCCTCGGTCAAGGAGAAACCTCAGCTGGTCACTGTAGCAAACACTTATAATCCCAGTTTACTCAAGAGTCTGAGGCAGGGCTCTTGCAAGTTCAAGACTAATCTGGGCAAACTTAGTGAGGCACTGGGGATGTAATTCAGTGATGGAGCACTTGCCCGAAAAGAAAGCAACCTGAAGGAGTAGTCGACAGTGAGTTACTCTTTAAAGTTATTAGTAAGGCTATTTTTCTGGAGCCCTAGAGCAAACTCAACAAATAAGATAACTATTAGTAATATGCTAAAGTGAGAATGGATTGCCCAATGTATTTACGGAGACACCTACAAAATAGAGACACAAGTAATGAGTAACTGATGCCTTTATATTTGGATAAGGCATTTGGCAATACATTTATTCCATGTCACCATCAATGTATACTCTGAATATATCCTGAAATAAACACTACATCTTTTCAACTCTGGCCCTCCAAAGAGGACAGTTGACAGTTGGAAAGAACTCTGCAAGTTTGTAGGTGATTAAGTTAGAGAATAAGTGTTGTTACTTTATTAAGATAGAATCATTAAGTCTCTAAAACCCACTTAAATAATTATTTATGGTAGTTCCATTTACTTACAGCAAAGAAGTCTTTCTCTTCTATTTTTTCCAAATTAGTTCTATAAATAAGGGTGATTAAAACTTGAAAAGGAAAAGAGACCAGAGATATTCACATACATACCCATCTTCTACTTTCCAGGAAAATTACATAATTTTGCCATAAATTGCTTTCAACAAAGTTAACATTTAACAAGAAAGTGTGCCAGGTGCAGTGCACATACCTGTAATCCCAGTGACGGCAGAGGCTGAGGCAGGAGGATTACAAATTCAAGACCAGCCTCAGCAATTTAGTGAGGCCCTAAGCAATTTAGTGAGGCTCTAAGCAACTTAGTGAGATCCTGTCTCAAAATAAAAAATAAAAAGGGCTGGGATGTTGCTCGGTGGTTAAGCATCCCTGGGTTCAATCCTCATTACAAAAAAAAAAGTGTGAGTTTACTAAGGGGCTAGGGATTTAGCTCAGTGGCAGATTGACTAAGGGGTAGGGATTTAGCTCAGTGGTGGAGCATTTGCCTAGCACAGGAAAGGCCCTAGGTTTGGTCATTAGTCCTGGTTTTTGTTTTTGTTTTTTTTTGGGGGGGGGGAACCAGGGATTGAACTCAGGGACACTTGGCCACTGAGCCACATCCCCAGCCCTGTTTTGTATTTTATTTAGAGACA
>JAJEJO010046659.1:0-31970 GCA_020662805.1 Glaucomys volans
TGTTTCCTTCATTTCCTTGTTTCCTTCAAGGATTTCTGTTTGTTTTTTTCTCAGAACTTCTATCTCTTTATTGAAATGATTTTTTGCTTCCTGCAATTGCTCTATTAGCTGATTATTCATAGCCTGAATCTGCTCTCTCATCACCTCATTCTCTTCTCGGATCTTTTTAATTATGAACATTCTGAACTCCATTTCTGTCATTCCCTCTACCATGCTGTCCTTGGGATCTCCTGATGCACCATCCAGGTTTGTTTGGGACACTTTCTTCCTGTGTCTTCCCATGCTGCTCATATATCCTCCCCTCTAGTAGTGCAAATCAGAGGGATTGCAACTTCCCTGTAAAGACCCAGGGCATCCCTGCAGATTTCCAGCAACTCACCAGATATTTGAGAGGTGCTTGATCAAGTGGTGACCCAAGATAGCTGCTGTCTCACAACCTCCAGGTTGGGAATGATCAATGCTTCTGGGTAGAGGCAACCAGGAGATGCAGCACCGTGGCCCTGGAGCCGCAGGGCCGTGTCCCCGGAGCTGCAGGGCCGTGTCCCCGTGGGAAGGGGTGGGCTTAGGTCCAAGGGCTCAGACAGCTCAAGATGGAGTCTCTCCGCCAGGGAAGCTATAGAATGGCGCCGACCAGGCCCAAGTTCCCCGCTGGAGCCGGCAAGCAGCTCCACTCCCGGCCCCCATTTATTGATTCTTGATTTAACTTCTTGCACTTTAGGAGTCTTGTTAAGGAAGTCAGGTCCTAGGCCGACATTGTGAAGATTTGGGTCTACTTTTTCTTCTAGTAGTTGCAGGGTCTCTGTACTAGTGCTTAAGTCTGATCCACACTGAGTTGAGTTTCGTGGAGGGTGAGAGATAAGTGTTTGTTTTCATTTTGTTACATGTAGGTTTCCATTTTTCCCAATACCATATGTTGAATAAGCTATTGTTTCTCCCGTGAATGTTATTGGCACCTTAGTTTAGTAAGAGTTGCCTATATTTATGTGGGTTTGTCTCTGTGTGTTCTATTCTGTGCCATTGGTCTACGTGTTTGTTTTGGTGCCAATACGATGCTGTTTTTATTACTATAGCTCTGTAGTAGTTTGAAGTCTGGTATTGTGATGCCTCCTTCTTCACTTTTCTTGCTAAGGATTGCTTTGGCTTTTCTGGGTCTCTTATTTTTCCAAATGAAATTCATGATTGCTTTTTCTTGTTCTATGAAGAATATCATTGGGATTTTAATAGAAATTTCATTAAAATTGCATAACACTTTTGGTAGTATGGCCATTTTGACAATATTAATTCTGCCTATCCAAGCGCATGGGAGATCTTTCATCTTTTAAGGTCTGCTTCAATCACTTTTTTGTGTGTTCTGTAGTTTCATTGTAGAGGTCTTTCACCTCTTTTATTAGATTGATTCCCAAGGGGATTTTTTTTTTTTGAGGCAATTGTGAATGGAGCAGTGTTCTCTATTTCTCTTTCAGTGGATTCATTACTGATGTATAGGGATGTGTTAGATATAGGGGTATTGATTTTATATCCTGATGCTTTCCTGAATTCATTTATTAGTTCTAGAAGATTTTTGGTGAAATTTTTGGATCTTCCAAATATAGTCATATCATTGGCAAATAAAATTTGAGTCCTTCTTTACCTATTTGTATGCCTTTAATTTCTTTCTGCTTTCTAATTGCTCTGACTAGAGTTTCAAGGACAATGTTGAATAAATGTGGTGAAAGAGGGCATTCTTGTCTTGTTCCAGTTTTTAGAGAGAATGGTTTCAATTTTTCTCCTTTTAGATTTATGTTGGCCTTGGGTTTAGCATATATGACTTTTATGATGTTGTGGTATGTTCTTACTATCCCTAGTTTTTCTAGTGTTTTGAACATGAGGGGGTGCTGTATTTGATCAAATGCTTTTTCTGCATCTATTGAGATGATCATATGGACTCTTGTTTTTAAGTCTATTGATAAGATGAATTACGTTTATTGATTTCTGTGTGTTGAACCAACACTGCATCCCTGGAATGATGAATACCACATGACCATGGTACACAATCTTTTAAATATGTTTTTGTATGTGATTTGACAGAATATCATTGAGAATTCTTGCATATATGTTCATCAGGGATATTGGACTGAAGTTTTCTTTCCTTGATGTGTCTTTGTCTGGTTTTGGTATCAGGGTGATATTAACCTCATAGAATGACTTTAGAAGGGTTCCCTCCTTTTCTACTTCATGGAATAATTTGAGGAGTATTGGTGTTAATTATTCTTTGGAGGTCTTGTAGAACTTGGCTGAGAATCCTTCAGGTCCTGGGCTTTTCTTAATTGGTAGACTTTTAATGGCTTTTTCTATTTAATTACTTGAAGTAATTCTGTTCAAATTGTGTATGACCTCCTGATTCACTTTAGATAGGTCATAAGTCTCTAGAAATTTGTCAATGTCTTTGATATTTTCTATTTTATTGGAATATAAGTTTTCATAAGTTTCTAATTACTTCTGAATTTCAATTGTGTCCATTGTGATATTTCCTTTATCATCATAAATTTTACTAATTTGGGTTTTCTCTCTTTTTCTCTTTGTTAGTGTGGCTAGGGGTTTATCAAATTTATTGATTTTTTCAGAGAACCTACTTTTTGTTTTGTCATTTTTTTCAGTTGTTTCTTTTGTTTTAATTATTTGACTTCAGTTCTGATTTTAATTACTTCCTGTCTTCTATTGTTTTTGGTGTTGATTTGTTCTTCTTTTTCAAGGGCTTTGAGATGTAATTTTAGATTATTTATTTGTTGACTTTTTATTTGTTTAATAAATGAGCTCAATGCAATGAACTTTCATCTTAGTACTGCCTTCATAGTGTCCCAGAGATTTTAGTATGTTGTATTAGTATTCTCATTTACCTCTAAGTATTTTTTCATTTCATCCTTTATTTCTTCTATTATCCATTCATCAATCAATAGTGTATTATTTAGTCTTCATATGTTAGAGTAGCTTTTATTTTTTATTTTATCATTGATTTGCAATTTCAGTCCATTATGATCTGATAGAATGCAGGGTATTATCTCCTTTTTTTTTTGTATTTACTAAGAGTTGCTTTGTGGCATAAGATATGGTCTATTTTAGAGAAGGATCCATGAGCTGCTGAGAAAAAAGTGTATTAACTCTTTGATGGGTGAAATATTCTATATATGTCTGTAAGTCTAAATTATTGATGGTATTATTTAGTTCTGTAGTTTCTTTATTTAGTTTTTGTTTAGAAGATCTGTCCAGTAGTGAGAGAGGTATTTTAAAGTCACCCAGTATTACTTTGTTGTGGTTTTTTTGATTCTTGAAATTGAGAAGGGTCTGTTTGACATACATAGATGCTCCATTGTTTGGAGTATAAATATTTATAATAGTTATATCTTCAGTAGAATTCCTTCAGTAGAATGAATGACCTTCTTTGTCCCTTCTGATTAACTTTGGCTTGAAGTCTACTTTATCTGATGTGAGGATGGAAACCCCTGCTTGTTTATGCAATCCATACGAGCGATATGTTTTTTTCCCATCCTTTCACCTTCAGTCTGTCAATGTCTTTGCTTATGAGGTGAGTCTCTTGGAGACAGCATATTATTGGGTCTTGTTTTTTGATCCAATCTGCAAGTCTAGGTCTTTTGATTGATGAGTTTAGTCCATTAATATTCAAAGTTATTACTGAGATATAACTTGTATTCCCTGTCATTTTGGTTTATTTCTGGCTTTTAATTTGACTTAGTTTCTCTTTTGACTATTCCTTTAGGGTAGTTCCTCCCTTTGCTGGTTTTTAATTTTTTTTTTAAATTTTCTTGCCCTCTTGGATTTTTTCCCTGACATTTTATGCAGCCAACACTTGTGCTTATTTTTAAAAATATTTTTAGTTGTAGATAAAACTCAGTACCTTTTTTAAATTTATTTATGTGGTGTTGAGAATTGAACCCAGTACCTCACACATGCTAGGCAAGTACTCTACCACTGAGCCACAACCCCCGTCTCTCACTTTTTTCACTTCATCCTCATGGAATATTTTGTTGAGAATGTTCTGTACTGCAGGCTTTCTATTTGTGAATTCTTTTAACTTTTGTTTATCATGGAAGGTTTTTATTTCATCTTCAAATCTGAAACTTAATTTTGCTGGATATAAAATTCTTGGTTGGCATCCATTTTCTTGTAGAGCTTGAAATGCATTGCTCCATGACCTCTAGCTTTGAGAGTCTGGGTTGAGAAATCAGTTGAGATTTGCTTTTTTTCTTTCATGACTTTTAAGATTTTATCCTTATTCTGTATTTTAGTCATTTTTATTATAATGTGTCTTGGTGTGGGTCTGCTGTAGTTTTGTACATTTGAGGTCCTATAAGCCTCCTGTATTTGATTTTCCATTTCATACTTCAGGTTTGGAAAATTTTCTGACATTATGTCATTGAAAAGATGGTGCATTCCTTTTGTGTGTATCTCTACTTCCTATATCCCATTAACTCTTAAATTTGGTCTTTTCATGTTATTCCATAATTCTTGGAGGTTCTGTTCATGAATTCTTACCATCTTCTCTGCATGGTTGATTTTATTTTCAGTATTAAATATTTTGTCTTCATTGTCTGAGTTTCTGTCTTCCAAATGGTCTAGTCTGTTGGTGATGTTTCCCATTGAATTTATAATTTGATTTATTGATTCCTTCATTTTGAGGATCTCTCCCTGGTTCTTTTTCATAATCTCTAACTCTTTATTGAAGTGATCTTTCACTTCCTATACCTTCTCCTTGATTTCACTCTCTATACCATCCTTTATTTGAAAATCAGATCAACTATGTACATTCTAAACTCCTTCTCATACTTTTCCTCTATTGTGTTGTCAGTGACTTCTCTTATTGGGGCATCGTGATTGGTTTGTGGTTCTCTTGTTTTTTTCATGTTGCTTGTGTGTTTCCCAACCTAGTTGCATGAATCTGAGGCAAAACAGATTCTACCCTGTAGACCTGTATTGTCACTGAAGATTTTCAGTATCCCACCTTTAAGAGAGAAACAAATATCAACAACACCCAGTGCAAACCATATACAGCCTCAAATCTAATAGCTCCCAGCAAAGCATACACCTCCATGTCTCTGTAAATGGCAATAATGAGTTCAATCACTGTTCACAATTAAAATAGAACATTTGCCAAACAGATTCACAATCTCAAACAGTGGACAAAGGAAGAACAGAAACAGTGCAGGACATGGTATTCATGAGGGAGAAAGAGAGAAGCCAGAAGCAAAAATCCACAGGAAGAGTGGAAGAGGAACAGAGATTGGCTGTTAGGTGGAGAAAAGATAGAAAGGGAATCCAGGAAAATGGATAAGCCAGAGGAAGAATATAAAGAAAAAAATATTTAAAATATAAGAATATACAGCAGGACTGCAAAACACCATGCATATATAATACTGTCTTCAACAAACCGATGCACAGAAAGCACCCTGCTCCAAATATGGTGGAGAGAGATTCCAGAGAAGAAAAAAATTCAATAAAATAAATCTTAGTGGAAAATTGAACAACTGTCTCTGCAGCATCCAAAAGCTTTTCAGCCCTGTCTCTGACTTCCCACAAGACTGCCTTTTCCAGTCAGGCCCTGGCAGACCCAGTCACCATCTCACCAGTCTCGGCCTGAGATGTCCTGGGTTCAGTCACATTGCAATCTCAAGATCTCAATGTCACTGGAATTAGGAGAGACCACCAGGAATGAGCAATCCCGAGAAACAGATGGCGGCAACCTGAACTCCCAGGAGGAAGACCCTTGTTGCAGCCAAACCCATAGGCACTGGACACTGAACCTCCAGGTCCTGGCAGGTGTCCCCAGACAGGGTGGCTGTGCCCCAAAATGGCAGTGGCAGCAAACCCATCCCAAGCAAACCCTAAGCTCTGGCTGGCATCTCAAAATGGACGTGATGGCGTGCAGCCAACATGGAGTCTCCCTGGCAGCAGACTTCTGGGCACTGGTGGAAGTGGCAGTAGCAGGAGTCAGTGGCAGCAGACAGGGGATCAGCAGCAGCTGCAGATGTCGGTGGCATTGGCAGCAGGTGGGAGGACTGCAGCAGCAGTGGCGGCGGCAGCTGTGGCTGCAGCTGCAGCAGCGCCCGGAGAGGAGACCTCCAGGTGACTTCCAGGGAGCGACTTCAGTTTTGGTGGCAGTGGTGTCAGTGGTAGCAGCAAGTGTAGATGGCGGCTGGGGTCCAAGGCAGCATCCAGGGCAGCAGACCTCTGGGAGACAGCAACTGTGACAGCGTCAACAGCAGCAGCAGTGCCTGGAGAAAAGACCTCGGGGCATCTGCAGTGGCATGAGCAGCAGTGATGGCAGGAGGGAGGTGGTGTCTGAGGCAATGGCCTCAGGGGAAGCTGTGCCCCACCCTCCAGAGAGGACCTCCAGGCAGCAGCATCTGTAGCAACCTCTTTTTTCTCTTAATCCTTTTGTTTTCCTTATATTTAAAACATATCTCTTTTATGCACTGTAGTAAGGTTTTTAAAATATTTTATTCCATCCTCATATACCCAACCTTTTCCTTGGAGTAAAAAGTTCAATAATTTTACACTTAATTATTGACTTATTTGGGTAAATACATAAATTGTCTGCACTTGATATGTTTTTTAATCTTCCTTTCCTCTTTTCTTATTTCTTTTATAGTAATCAGATATTTTTTAAAGTTTCCTTTTTATTTCATTAAACTGTTACATATTCTATCACTAGTTTTTCATGGTGACTCCACAAATTGTAACATTATCTCTGTTTCATAAGTAATTTACTTCTATAACTTTCACAACAGTGCTAGAACTTTAGAACTTTTAAGTGCCATTATTCAGCTTTTGGTAACTGCTTAAAACATTGTTGGGATCTCTGTTCCTCATTGTGAACTTTCTGCCTAGGATATCCTGAAATTTGCACAGGATTGCCATAGGCCTCACAGAGAAAAGAAACAACTGGAAATCATCAGCTTATTTTGAAAATGTTACACTGTCTGGAATTTAGTTCATCTATTAATTCTTGCTTATAGACATGCCTGACACCTTTTAAAACATGAGTTGTGTAATTTATCCACCTCTCCTGATGGTGGCAGTGAAAGAGCTGACCTCACTGTGATCTACCACACCTTACTGGGAACTGGAGGTCCATTCTTTGTGTGGTTTTAACACCATAAGACAGGAGAGCCAATACCCCATATCAGTTTCTCCAATTTTAGTCTCATATTATTTATACTGTAAGACAAAGGAGAATTTTTGCTTTAAAGTTCCTACACTATCTATATAACTGCTTTTAAAGCAACATACTTTTTTCTTTCTCTCTCTTTTTTTTTTTTTCTGTGGTGCTGGGAATTGAACCCAGGGCCTTATATTTGCAAGGCAAGCACTCTACCAACTGAGCTATATCCCCAGTCCTAAAGCAGCTTACTTTTGCTACTAATGAACAGATCTAATCCAGTATGTATAAGAGTATGCAATGTATTTGATTTTGCATATTAGAAAATTTTGAGAAATGAATTCAAGATAGCTAACACACAGTAGAGCTACTTGTCCCTAAAATTATTGGCCAAACTCTAGTAACTCTAATATGGGTTGTAGGCTATAAAATGATCGAACTGAGAAACTAGTTCATTTTCTTTTTATTTCATTTCAGAGTTTTACATAAGGATGAATCATGATCAGATATCTTTTTTAGAGGTATCATTTTGGATTACTGTGGTAATAGTGTTCTAGACAGATGCAACATCCCTGCCTATAGTTATATGGGGAAAAATTTGGAATCCATGGGAAAACAAAGCTTTGGACACTATAAACAATGAAATGTTCATGATAAAATGTAGGGATGTTTCATTTTGCTTGTGTTATTGAGGATTGAACCTGGGACCTAATGCATGCTAGGCAAACACTCTACCATTAAGCTATTTATTGATTTTTTTACTTATTGTAGAAGTAAAAGTCCATTTAAAAGTAATAACAGAGAAAATAATAGTAACTGCATGAGATAATTAAAGGAGAAAAGAACTCATTGTTGTCCAGTATGATTCTTTACCCTAATGTAAGTCTGAGATTCTGCTAGAGACATCAACTGTGGTAAGGAATTATATTGGGGTCCCAAGCATTTCTCAAGTGAGCCTATCTTTAGTTTCCTCCAAATCTTAGGACCCAAGGAATACATGAGAAAATCTGTGCTTGTTTGCATGGGGGTATGAGGAGATTTTGTAAAGGTTGACTTCTTCCCTTGTGTGAAAATCTGGGAAACTGCACTAAACAAGACATCTTTACTTCTAAGTGGATCTAGAAGTTCTTCGAGGTGCTGGATCTGGCACAGAATGAAGTTCTTCATAATGTTCTTCTGAAATAGGTTCATGAGATGTACCAGCCGAGAAGCGCTGACAGCTTCAGTAGGAGGGCTTCCTTACACCATGCATTCTTGCCAAAACTCAGGCTGACAAACATTACTTTCGGAGTCTACTTTTCTCACATTAAATTTTTAGACAATGATTTTTGATTTGGGAGATAACAAATACATGGAGCAGGAGTGAGAATCCACTATTCACAACTTAGACACCCATCTCTAGTACTGTGATGCTCTAGTGTAATGAAAATGGCAATGTGGGGGCTGACTTTCACTCAGTGCCAAGTTATATATATCACACATTCCATCTCATTTAATCTTTTCCTCTAACCCTATCTGAGGGGCTATAGTTAGGATTAGCTTCAATTACGAGGACTAGTAAACTCAAAGCAATCATAGCTTAAGTAAGTGGAGTTTTTCTCTGAAATGCCTCATGGTGGAAGGTTGAGGCCATCAATAGTGCTCCTCCTTGTTATTTCTGATTAATGTCCTTCCAGGTATAGTTAGAATTATACTTCTCCCTACCCAATGACAGACATGGTCATATGACTTATCTTAATCAATTAAATGAGAATAAAATAATGCATCATTTCTGGGAAGAAGTTTTTATGAGCTCGTGTACATTCAGTCTGTCCTTTTCTTACCTCTGATGATGACACACTAATGTGGCGAAGGCTCCACACTAATATGGCCCTTATACCCCATATGGTACCTGATTCATGTCAGCAGGAGCAGAGCCTCCTGACTTCCCAGGACACAAGTTACCATAGGGCTTGGTTTCTCTGGTTCAGACCTGAGGAGCTGGAATTATGACCTATAGTGTCAGGGACCCAGGTTCCATTGATTTATTTCATTGCTTTAGTGGGTGTGACTTACTCCAAGCATACCTCATGGTTCAAGAGGCTTCAGTTGTGTCAAAAGGTATGCATTTCAGTCAATGGAAGCAGGGAAGGGATTGAGAAAGGTATTGTCTGTGTTCTTTAAACATGTTTCTTGAAAAATACATGTATCACTTTTACGTGGGTCTCTTTTGTTATAATTTACTAACATAACACACCATGGGGGAGAAAGGTCTGAGATTTCTTTTTTCTCATTAAATGATCATACATTTAGCTACTGTGTCTTTCAGAGAAGAAGAATAAATATAGAGAGACAACTAGACATCTCTACAAAGATATTTCTACAATTTTTACCATTTTATAGGTGAGAAAGCCTGTTAATTAGTCAAGATTCTAAGTTAATAATTGATGGTGTTCAATTTACAATACAAGCAATGTGACTCCAAAGTCTGTGGTTTAACTACAATATTATACAATTTCCATTGTTCACCTGTACAAATTAACTTCTTTAATAGCACGAAAAGTTCTATGGAATCATATTGATTTGACTTTTCTATTTTCTTCCCTTACCTCTCAAACTTGGAGATGAGATATGTGTCTATATTACCAATTCTGATATTAACCAGGCTAGTTTTCAAAATTCACAGGGTAGGAACAGAAATAGTTCTGTCAGGTCAATCTATCTTCAATTCTCCTCCCTGCTTATTTCGATTTTGAAATGCTCCTTCTAGTACAGCCTGTTAGTAATTGATGGGCTTAATGATTAAGAAAGCAAATGAAATAAAAATAAAAATAAACAACATGAAGTCTTTGAAACCGTATTTTTAAATCGCCACTTAAAATGCAAACTGTATTTCAGAAATAGATACATTTTAAGTAAAAAGTCAACTTGACTAACAAGACTGTTTAGTATTATTTCAGCCAGTTTTAATAGAGCATGGCTGATATTAATGATTCTTTATAACAATCTCTCAACACTCCTTATACTAATTTAATTTCTTCCATATTTATAAGCTGTATTTATCAGTATTTTACAGATGTAGCAACTCTTTTTTCACTGTTGAGCAAAATGGTCAGGAAAACTTTAGCGAAAGATTATATTAGTCATTAAAATGTACTATATATAGCCATTTAAATTATTCTGGCTATAATCCTTTCCCTGGACAGAGAATTTTGTTATTGGTTTTAAACCCTGAAGATATTTTATGTATTTAAATATAAAATTACAAAAGTCAGTGACACCATATAAATACAGTTCATTTCTTACTGGAGATACTGGTTCTATTATATCGTCACACATAAAAATACATGAAGTAAACTACCAAGACAGGAAGTGCATACAGAGAGAAGAAATTCTAATATTTAGCTTCTGAAAAGTGTCTGGTGCTGTTTCAGAAATTATTTTTACTAACATTTTCATTCTAAGAGAAATTTTGTTGCTTTTATATCTTGTCCTCACTGACCCTCTCTCAATTGGCAAAACATGAAGTTGTTAATTAAATAGTCAGTGACTGTACAGTGTAAGTTGATTTATGACATTAGAAGGTGCATGAACTCCTCAGCATAGCCAATTACAAAGTAGTTTCCTTTAATCTTCATTTACAGGAATTTTGCTACAGCTTGGGCTAATATTTATGGCACTCTGCCTGATGTAGCAACTATGATAGGGCCTTTGGTGGTGGGAATTCGGAGTTGGCAGTCTAGAATTCCAGAGCAGATGTCAACGGGAAGGCGTTCAGGAAGTGGCAGTGAGCTAAAGAGCTCTCATGCAGCGATTTTTTCTGTGAGCATAGTTCAGTGTTCACTGATAGAGGGAAGTATAAGGTGTACCAAGAAAAAGGAGTGCATGACTCATTTTAATGTTTGTTGAATAATTTTAATGCATTTTCTCAGTCATGTTAATGAGACATTGTGTATCAACCAAACTTTTAATCTTTAAATCCATTCTAATTTATTAATTTGCATGAAGCATCAGATATAATTTGTTACAGAACACTAAAGGCCTTAAAATAAGCATATGATATTTAAGTAGAAGTGAACCATTTGGTAAGTGATATTTAAATAGAAGTGAACCAATTCTTCATTTGGTAAGTTGTGGCAATCATGCCTGTACAGTATTTAATAGAAGAAAAACTTGAGGATTCAACCATCTGTTTAGTTTTTTTCCTTATGGTTCATAGTATCTTACTCTATGGAATCATTATTAAACACTATGTGAAGCAGGTTTAGAGGAGATGATATTCTTTCCTGTGTGTATACTGCTTCTCAGAAGGATTATGTGGCAATATTAGAATTCAATCCTGGCACTTCAAATTTTTAAATTCATGGGAAGATTATAACCCCCCCAAACATATTAGTTTTGCCCAAGCACATGCAAATAGTGTGTTGAAGAAGGAAAATCATGAGAATGTTTATGTATCTCTCCTACGCTATTCTGCATCTCTCTTCTTTCTTTGCCTTCATTCATTCTTTTATTTTAATAAAACTCACGTCTCTCCAGTCTCAGATTCAAAGGAGTTAAATAAGAGTTACAGAATCTGGAAAATTATTTTTTACTTATATGAAGCTCAAATTTGATTATATGTTCAATTCCATAATTATCTGCATGTTAAGAGAATATCCTGCACTATATGTTGTATTAATCTGAATGTATGAATGATGAAGGACAGAATTGCATATTTTGTACACTAATATACTTTCCATTAATTTATTATTTTAAAATTTTCATCAAGATATTTACATGCTGTTGCATCTCCTTTCTCAAGTAAACAACTCTTCTTTAATATCCAATTTCTCTCCAGGTAGCAGTCCTTCAGATAAAACTTCTTAGAAGAGCCTCTACAGTCATTGTATCCTCTTAGCCACCTCATTTGCTGTTCTAGCCCATTCCCACTCTGGTTTCTGTCCCATTGCACCACCGAGACTGTTCTTATCAAAGTCAATGGCACACTGTGGTGTTAAATCCAGGGTCATTTACTTGTCCGGCCCCTCCTACACTTTTCATCATTTGATTTAATTAACCAGTTCCTCCACCATATCATTTCTTCTTATTTTGCCTTCTTTGATCCAGCTCATTTTTCCAGGTTTTAATCTTTATTATATAGCCTTTTCTCTTTTCCATATATAATTTCTCAAGGCATAATTTCTGTATCTTTCAACATCCTTCTATGTATTATGACTCCCAAGTGTAGATTTTTATTTATGATCCTTCTCTGGTCACCTAATTCATGTTCAACACCCTACAGGACATTTTTACATGAGTACCTTGTAGATGCCTGAGAATAACCATAGCTCAATCAAGTTTTTCATGCCAACTTCCCCTACCCTAATCTTCTACCTCTATTCTTTTTCATACTAAATGAATGTGCCCTTGAGGTATCTGTTAACTCAACAAAGAATCTAAAAGTTAAGTTCATTCTGCTGTTTAGCCTGTTTCCCACAGCAAAGCAATCAACAGGTCCTGGTTACTGTACCTCCAAAACATACCCAATCTTCCTGCATTTTCCATTAATGCTCTTATTTTTCACCAAGCCATGTTCATATTTTATATGGACTAAAGTATGGTCCTCTTGCTGCTACACTCACACTCATATAATCTAGTCATGGCACAATAACCTGAGTGACTTTTTAAAAGACCATTTGGACCACATCATGCTTTTCCTTAACCTCATGCTTATCATCATACTCACAATTAAATCCTAACTCCTTATTGCATCTGTAAAACCTTGTATGATCTATGCTCTGCTTATTGCTCTCTATATATTCATGTAATATATCTCTCCTATCTGGTAAAACAATATGGTCTCATTGATAATCTTTCTGCCCCACAAACATCAGAGTTAAGTTATCTTATCTTTTACTTTCAAATTTGGTTTATCTCTAGATCTCTGGGTAGACTTGTTCACTCTTGTTATTTAGGCTTCTTAGATTTCATGGTTCAGAGAGGCCATCTCTGACCACCAATCTACCAAAACCACTGGTTGCTCTCATGTTATTTTATTTTTCAGCGTGGCACTCATTCCTTCATGATACTGTGTTTTGCTGGTTAATTACTTCATTAATTAATCTGTACATATATGCTTATTTTACACCTCTATTGATAGTTTGCATGCTTCTAGTAGGCAGGATGTGTTCTGCCTATTGTTAAGGGCATCATTAATGCCTAGGACATAGGTTTGGATGCTATGCTGAAAAACAGTCTTAAAATTTTTCTTTCTTAATGTTTTCAATGTACTTGGACATAGTGATTTATTTTAGTGTTTTTCTCTTTCTTTTCATTCTTCTTTTGGTCAGAGAATCACTCAGTTGAGCACACACACACATATTCTCTCTCATCTATGTATATATATGATCATCTCTATCTCCATACCTGCCTTTTCTTCTAGCTGGAAATCTTTTATAAGTGGTCTGTGTAAGAATCCTGACATCTGAGAATGGTGAGGAAGGTCCTATGGATGTCACTGAGACCTTATTCTTTCTTCATTTGCCTGCTCTGCCCAGCATGGAATGGATTTTGTCTTAAAACTAATGTGACACTTCTGGTGTTCATTGTAGGCCCTGTAATAGATACAATGGCTATCTTCTGGATATTATTGATTTTTCCTCTTGATAATAGTACTATTATCTCTGTTTGTGTAGCACCCTATCTTGCCTTTTCTTCCCACATTTTTATTGGTGCATTATAGCTGTGCATATTACCTTTTGTCTTAGATGCAGATGGCCCTGATTAGCTTACCCTAATGAATACAGTGTGGATAGAAACTCACTCTGAGATGGACGGTTAAATTGGAATGAAACATAGAATGAATTAGAATCTGCTGGACATTCTTAGACATGGGTTTTTTGTACACCCATGAGGGTAAACTAGACACTATCCTGGAAACCATTTGGGGATTATAAGGGGCAGCCTCCTGAGAATGGAATTAACAAAAGAACTGAAGTGAGAAATTGTTTCTGTTTAATTTGTTTAAACCCCAGGAATGAATCTCACCTGATGTCAAACATGTCTATATACTTTTCATATGAGCATTTATTGATTAATTCAGTTGGAGTTTGGTTTTCTGCAAAAAGAAACTGAAAATATTGCATCTTTACTGAGGAGATAAACCACACTATCTGAGAATAAATGTCAGAGCTTTAATCAGTGGTAATTTAACCTGGAACCTATTTTATTAGTCATTTTAAGTTATATTGATGGTTCTCAAAGTAAATGCATGTAGTCTCTACAAACAAACAAATAAATAAAACAACCAATAAAGCATCTTTTTGGTTCCACCTTATCGATAGGTGGCTGAAAGGCTGATTGAATAAAAGACTCTTAGAAGTCAGAGGGACTACTGGAAAGTGAAGATGTGGTATTATCATCAGAGACACAGTTCAGTAAACTAGTGAATTAAAACCACGCATATCTGTCCAGACATTTGACAAAAAGACTCTGTAGCAAACTGAGTTTTTTCCTGAATTTGTACCTCTCCAGTGGTGGACTTCTAAGTACTTTTAATAGTGAGATGTACCTGGTAGAAAATCTTATTTCCTTGATGTGTTAGTCAGCTTTTTATTGCTGTGACCAAGTTACATGACAATAGCCACTTAATAGGAAGAAAAGTATATTTTAGCTCATGGTTTCAGAAGTTTCAATCCACCATCAGCTTAGGGCCTGAGGTGAGGCAGAACATCTGGCAGAAGGGTGTGGCCAAGGAAAGCTGCTCAGTTCATGGAAGCCAGGAAACAGGGCAGGGGAGGAGGGGAGACTGGACAGAAAATGAACCTTTCCAGGTCACACCCCCAGTGAAATATGTCCTTCAACTAGCTCCCACCTCCCAGTTTTCATTCAGTCCTCAATGGATTAATTTACTGATGAGGTCAGAACTCTCATGATCCCATCACTTCCCAAAAGTCCCATCTCTGGTTATGAGACATTTGGGGGATGTTATAGATTCAAACCATAATAACTGTGACTTTGTTTCCTATACACATATTAGAGAATTTTATGGAATCTGTATTCACAAGCACCACCTCATGTTCCAACACACCTGAATGTGTACACACAGACCTCACCTTTGATCTTACATTTAACATTAACCATGGTCCATGTAAGAACCCCCTTTTAACTTGTCCTATGGATTCCATTGCTCTTATTTTTAAAGGATATGAAGCATCCTGTTTGCATTATGATTTGTCCTCTCTTTTCTGGATGATTCCAATATACGAATCTTTTGTAAATCATCTATGCTGAAAACAAAACAAGGTCTTTCCTAGATGTAATTAACATTACCAGCAAATTCATGTACTCCTCTTCATAGCAAAATATTTTGAAAAAGCTCTCTAAAGAGAATACCAGAGACACAGCTTAAATTTCTCTCAATTTTCTTCATTTAGACATTTGTCCCCATCCTCTTCTGCTGCCAGATCTCATGGTAAGTTTATTATCATCACTGTTTTGACAGAGCAGTGACATTTGATACCCTTAATCATTACCTTTTTCTTTAATGTTGTCACCAGTTGGTTTCTCAGAACACCACCTTCTGCTATATTTTCCATCCGCAGTTGCTTGCTGCTTATTCCTAATCATCTTTCCCAGTTCTCATCCACTCAGCTTCTAAGTGTTGTAATGATTCAGGTTTCACTCCATAGGTCTGTTTTCTATCTTCATTAACCCCCTAGGCAATCTCATCCTGTCATATAGCTTTAAATATTATCTGCATGCTAATGATTGCTACCTTAGGTCAGATTTTTTTCAGAAGAAGACCTTGAGATAAGAATTCAAGCACAAGCAGTTTGTAAAATGATCCCAAAGAACTTTATTGGGGTGTGGAAAGTGAGTAAAGAAAGAAAAGACACCAGTGAAGGCCATGTTGTTTGAGCAAAGAACCACTGTAGTGGCATTCACGTTCTGTGGGGCTTTGTGGGAGTCAATGTACAGTAAATACTTCAGGTTTATTCCATTCTTAGGGGACTTAAATTGCCTGGCACTTTCAGTCTGCTTTACTTGCAAGCAATCTAGGGACCAGAGAAAGACCTTAGGTTGAGTACTAGGTACTGAGAGTTGGAAATTGGACAAATGAAAGTGAGAATGAAAGATGCCAAGGTGATGTGAACAGGTATCAGCAGTGTCTACCACTTCTGCTGCATCTTCAGCTTAGTCCCCACCTTTGAACTCACTGCCTGTCCAACATCTAAGATATTGAATAGGAACATCCATATGCCTTCCCCCAAATTCTCTGCTGACTTCCATCCTTCCAGACCCCTTCTCTTCTAGAATGTTCCCACTTTTGTAATTTCAAATTCCATTTTCAAATTGCTTAGATAAAAATCTATGAAATCATCCTTAATAGTCTTTATTTCTCTCTCTCCCTCTTTCTTTCTTTCCTTTTCTTCCTTCTTTTCTGCTTTTCCTTTTTGACTTCTGGTCTGTCTCCTCATCAAGACTGTTTGCTAACCTTTACTGTCACTATCGTTTCTCATATTGAAATTTTTGCCTCCTTATTGGTCATCTTCTGTTTATATCCTTGTTCTTTCCCTTATAATCTATAGGCCAACCTAAGTGATATCTGACACTTCTCATATCATTCAAATTAAAAATCAAGGTCCTAATTATAACCTACAAAGTCCTAAAACATTTCCAGTCTCCAATCTGACCTTATATTTGATCACTTTCCCTTTGCTCACTCTACTGAAGCCATCAGTTTTCTGGTGTCTTCTTAAATATATGAATCCTGTTCTTTGTGTATTTTAATTGTTCATTATTCTTCCATTGCTTTAATACCAACAGTTATATATTACTTTTCATTTGTACATCACTTTAATACCAGATGGTTGGTCACACATAACCTTTCCATCTGTATGTCAAATTTCATACTTTCAGAGAGGCTTCCCTAGGTAAAGTTGTACCCCATAGTTCATTGTTGTTTCTCCTCTTAACCTGATCCCCCTTTATTATTTTTATCTTGACAATATTATATACATAATACAGATATATAATTTATATAGCTATTCCTATTTATACATTTGGAGGCAGAGGTTTTTTTCTGTTTTGTTCACTGTAAACCCTAGATGGAGAAAAGTTCCTGAAACTGATCTTTTCTGAAAGAGAAAAAAAGACATGTTAGAGGAAAAAAAGTATTTCCTGATACTCTAAACAATTTGTTTGTCCTCCAAGTTTTTCAAAATAGCTTATATTTGCCTCAAATTAGAGTTAACAAATATGAAGAAGACATATAAGTAATTCACATAGAAAATTTTATCGTCTATGGTATATCTCTGTAGCTTAAGATACCTGCAGACGAAAATTAATCAATATGAAAGACTGTATAATTTTTAATTATAATACTACGTGCTGAAAAAGTCTGTAAAAGTTAAGAATTATTCAGTATCTTCAGCATGGACAAACTAGTTAATTTATTAGAAGAGAGCATGTTATTCAGTCCCCTTTCACAAAATATAGCAGGTGTTTTATATGATAGTTTCACAAGGTGCTGGAAACCAATAGCCTGGGAAGCCAGAGAGAAGGATGTAATAAAAATGTAATGATCAGGATCATGATAGTGGATCCTATTTCATTACATTTCTCTTTACATTTTAACTTAGTGATTCTTGGCAGAATGAATTCTAGAAGAGTTTTCTTGACATTTAAAAGAAACCAGATTCTTTCTCTTTTATAGGAAAAAATTGGGAGTTGTAAATTAATGGCATTGTATTAGGTACTGTCATCTATTGAAGGATGCAGAAAATAGAAACAAATGTACCGCATGTTAAACTCTAAGAGACAGGGGTTGGACATTTCTAAGGAGAGGTGATAGATTCCACAGGTATGTGACTCTTGTATAGAGTGTTGTTGGACAAATAGCCATTAACTCTATGAGAAAGAGGTAGGGTCAGAGTTTCAGAAAGATATAAGAAACTGTCATGAAGTTGCCAACACATAAACCTGCTAGGGTCATTCAGGAAACTGCACAAGTTTTAGTTAAACTGGAGCCAAAAATAAATATGGGGAAGCAGCAAGAAGAACACCAATACGATCATGAAGGGCCTTTATATCTGGGTAGATATTTGAATTTTTTATTAAAATGTATGAGGACTTAGGACAGTAATATATTTGCATGTTCCAAATATCTTTGTAGGAACAGTTTGAGGGTTATATTGGAAGAAAGATCATACCAAAGGAAAGTTAGGGGAAAATTTTATGATTCAGGATGACAGTAATAAATGTAGGAGTTAATATATTTTTAGTGAAATGTTAAGATGGGCCATTAACACATGTTTTAGAAAGAGGGAATGCTCAGGACTTACACTAATTAGATTTGGGGAGTCAGAATAAGGAGGCATCTAGGATATTTTTGTCTGACTTCAATGACTTTTGAATAGAAATACTATCTACTATGATAAGGGATCAAAGGAGTGGAGAGATTGGGAGGTCCGGGAGGGAAAGGGTGAGAAGATTACAGGTTCACTTGTGGACTTTGGAACATTTAAATGAAAATTCAGTAAGTGGTTTGTTATCTATTTCTAGATATGAGGGTGCTGGGTAAATGTAAATACGTAAATAATTAGAAAGCTACTGGATGTTGTAGGGTTGGCCTTGGAGAAATTTACTCTGGTGGGTCAGAGCATGGGACACTAACATTTAATGATGACTACAGGAAATGGAATACCACCAGGGCAGAATGGGATGAATATTAAAACGCATATATTTAAACATCTTTAAAGCTCTTTGACTTATGATTTATATTAGTATGTATTCTTCAGAGAAGCAGAATCAATAGGATATTATCTATTTATCTATCTATCCGTCTATCTACCATCTATCTATCAATTGTTAATGAAATAATAGAACACACGAAGTATCACATTCTTCCATTTGCAAGTTGGAGAAACAGGAGCATATCAACGGGTCCAAGTCCAAAGGGCTGAGAATGGCAGGGAAGGATAGGTTAGTGGAGTAAAACTTGGTGTGAATTTGAAAGCCTGAGAACCAGGAGCACCAATGTCCCATATAGAAAAGGGATGGATAATCTTGGCTCAAGCAGAAAGAGGATCCACTCTTCCTCTGCCTTTTCATTCTATTCAGTTCCTCATTAGATTGGACAGTGAGTATGCATACTGTGAAAACAGATTTTCTTTAGCCTGCTGGTTTAAAGGCTAATCTCTTTAGAAAACCCTCACAGATATACACAGAAACAATGTTTTTTCCAGTTATGTGGGATCCTTGAATATAGTCAAATTAACCCACAAAATGAACTATCATGAAATTGTTTTGCCTGATGCTATTTCAAATGACAAAAAGATTTGAGACTTTAATAACACAATGATAATGGGCAATATAAGGTTATTTTCTTGGGACTCATTATTAACAGTTATACAAGTTTGATAATCTGATAATAGAAGTGAATTTTCCACTCAGGAAAGTATTCACATGTTGATTTGTATCTTTTAGAGTTCTTGATCATTCATTTGGAGAATGTAATTTTTTCCATATTTTCCAGAAATAGTTCATATTATTATGAGATGGGCAGCAGTATATATTTACAATCTTGTTTAAGAGCCATGTTAACCCTTTTTCTCTCTGTTATCATAAAGTCTGAAAGGACTTGAGTTGTTTGGACATTACCAGAATATCATGTTGGGAGCAGATTAAAAGAAGCAACAAATATATTGGAATATAAGTGTCTCAGCAGGTGTGAGAGAAAGCTTATGAAAATTCAAGGCCTTATACATGACAGAAATTTTTAGAATGCTAGTGATCTGCAGAATGCTGACGTATCTCTTGTATAAATGATTACTTCTCATGTCACCCATAACTAAGAAGGAAGTACAATGACTGGAACCTGGAAGTAACCTAATCCCATACTTGAAATTATTTTGACCAATTTACTGAGTGAGAAGAAAAATCACAGGATCTAAATGAGGGTAGCAATAGAAGGAACTCTGAGTAAGTCCAGGTTGTGGTGCAAACAGCCTTGTCATTGTGCTATACTCTTGTGTTATTAAACTGTAACTGGTGGGGAAAGATGTCATAAGAAAGTTGTGAAACTCAACTTGGAGAATTACAACAGAGACCCCTAGATACCTGGAGCAGATCCATGCCACCTGCAGTATCATATCCAGCATCATTCAAAGAAAAAGAAAGCCCCTGACATCCTACTAGGCCTGGGTTCATGTGGCAGTACTGACTATGGAATATCAAGTAGGCCCCACTTTTGTAGTTAGCTGGTTGCCTCAAACGAAAAAGTTCCTAAGGCAGGGTTAGGTGTGGGTGTGCAGCAACAATTAGTAAGTTGGAAATGGTCTATCTGGAATGGAGCATGAGGAGGGTTGGGGTACAGATAAGTTGCATGAACAAAGGACTCAAACTCCTATGTCATTCATCAGTGTTGGATGTAACATTCTTCCAGCTCAATATTCCTTAAGACCACTTGGTGAATTGGAAAAAATCCTAGATAATTCAGATATGGGTTGGTTTGGTTTATGGATATGAGCTGAAAATGGACCACTGCTACATTGCAACTCTATTCAGACATGGTTTTGCAAGACAATGATGAGAAGAAATCTTCATGATGGGCAGATCTCAGGTGGTGTACCTTGTCATTCGATGTGTATGGGAAAAGAAATTTTCAAAATTAAGAATATATATGGACTCATGGGCCTTAGGAAAAGATAAGGTTGACTGGAGGATGAATGGATAGATAGATGATATATAGATAGACAGACATCTCTCTTAAAAAAGAAAGAAAAATCCTGCCATTTGTAAAAACATAGATAAAACAGGAAGATATTCTGGTTGAAATATGCCAGTCATAGAAAGACAAAACACTGCATGATCTCACCTGTAAGTAGAATCTCAAAAGTAGAATTCATTGAAACAGAGAGTGGAAGGGAGGTTAGCAGGTTTTGGGGAGAGAGGGAAAGAGGAGATGTTGGTGAAATTATTTTAAGTTATGAGTAAGTTCTAGAAAATGTATGGAATCATGCTTATAGTTATACTATTGTAATTTATACTTAAAATTTGCTAAGAGAATAGATCTTAAATGTTCTCATCACACACACACAAATAATGGAGACTCTGTGATGTGATCAACATGCTAATTAGTTTGACTGTATTAATCATTTCACAGTATATACGTATATCAAGACATCACATGGATAAAATTCTTGTTAGTCATTTATATCTCAATAGATTTAGTGGGGGAAAGCAATCTGAAACAGGAAAACAAAAGATCAATTGAAAGATAAAACTGAGAAAGAGGTCTATAGATGGCCTAAGAATGAGCAAAGTGTTCATATTATCAGAAACCATCTATCATCACAGAACAGACCCTAAAAAAACCAAATATAAAGTATATTACTTGGCTGTCTCACATTAGTGAGACACTCCATTCAGCTGTCATAACGAACTTACGATCCAGGAAGCCATGTTAGCAGAGATCAAGGTGAGGGGTAGAAGAAGCAAGAAAATGGGCTCCAGTTCACTATGTCTGGTCAGGCAACTGCCACTTAAGCTATTGTATGGCCTGAAAAACAAAATACAGTATAAGATATAAACTTGAACTTCATTCATGACAGTATGATGCTTCATGGAGATGAACTAGCTGATTTTCAACTTGGTGTCAGGATGAGACATTTTGATCAGAATTGACCTATTTGGTTTCTAGGTTTTCTTTTCTTACTCATGGGTTCTCAGAAACCACCCTTAACTAAGGGTTTTCACTATGTTTGCTCTGTAATCACAGACGCTGGCAGGATGATGCTTTTTAAAAACAGAGTTAAGGGTTAGCGTGGAGAAGATACCTTGAAGGAAACACATATCATCCTGCGGGGCATGGCATATACCTTAAACCAACATTCATTATTTAATGTTATATCACCAATAGATAAAGCAGCCCAGAAAACCAGGAGTTGAAATATGAGTAGCTATGCTCTACACGATCCATGTGGGAAAATTTGTGCATTCTAGTCTCACAATTTCAGGATTTGATAAAGATTCTCATAAGTGGTGTCCTGTAGAAGAGAACACAGCGAGATTGATCTTTCTTTCTCTCAATCTCTCATCTCTCTCATAAACTCTTTCTCCTTTTCTCTCTATTCTTTTATTGTTTTCTTTCTAATTATCTCCTCCTCAAGAAGCAATAGCTCAATATTCCCAAGGTCAGAATTCACAGCCATTTCATAAAACATAACTATAGTGATTAATGTGAACCAACTCTATTTCTCTTACTTTTTTGGTGAAACATTTATTCAAATATTTTGCTCATTTAAAGAGTTTGATTATTCGTTTCTTTTTTTGATATTTTCCTTTTCACTATATTTTATTGGTGCATATTAAATTATATAGAATAGTGGATTTCATTGTGGCATAATTATAAATGCACGTAACACAATTTGATTAATTTCACTACAAAATACCTTCCCTTATTCTCACCACCTCTCTCCCCTGACATTTTCTTCTATCCTACTCTCCCTTCTACATTCATGAGATCCTTTCTTTCCTCAAACCCTAGCTTACACATATGAGATAAAACATATGATACTTTTATTTTTGTGTTAGGCTTATATTGCTCAAAATGAAACTCTTTAGTTCCATTTTTTTTTCTGCAGATGACATCATTTTGTTCTTTATGGTTGAATAAATCTCCATTGTAAATATACACCACATTTTCTTTATCCATGCATCTGTTGACAGACACCTAGGCGGATTCCATAACTTGGCTATTGTGCTGTGATACAAATGGGTATGTTGTTTCTCTAAAGTATACTGACTTTCTTTTGGATAAGAACTGAGGAGTGTTATAGCTAGATCATCTGGTAGTTCTATTTTAAGTTTTATGAGGAAACTCCATACTCATTTCCATAGTGGCGGTACCAATTTGCATTCCTACCACAGTGTATAAAGGATTTCTTTCTCTCCGTATATTCGTCAGTATTTATAGCTATTTGTATTCCTAATGATTAGCATTGGAGTGTTGGAATCTCAGTGTAGTTTTGGTTTGTATTTCCTAATGGCTAACGATGATGTCAATTTTTTTTCTTATGTTTGTGGGCCATTTGTACTTCTTTTGGGAAGTGTCTGTTCACTTTATCTGCCCATTTATGGAATGGATTATTTGTTTTATTGGTGTTCATGTTTCTCAGCTTTTTTATATTCTGGATATTGATCCTCTGTCAGAAAAGTGGCTGGCAAAGATTTTCTCCTATTTTGTAGGCTTCCTTTTGTTTTAATTGTTTCCTTTGCTGTGAAGAAGCTTTTTAACTTGATGCTATCCCATTTATCAATTTTTACTATTCCTTTCTTGTTGCCTGTGCCTAAATGAAGTGTCTTCTAGCAGCTTCAAAGTTTCTGAACTAATTCTTAGATCTTTGGTCCATTATGAATTGACTTTTATCTAGGGCAAGAAATAGGAAACTAGTTTTATTATTCCACATATAGATATCCAGTTTTCCTAGCACCATTTATTAAAGAGGTTATCTTTTCTCCAACACATCTTTTTGGCACCTTCATCAAATCAGATGACTATAGCTGTGTGGGTTTGTATCGGCCCTCTATTCTTTTTCATTGATCTGCATGACTGTTTTTATGTCAGTGCCATGCTGATTTTGTTGCTATGGTTTTGTGGTGTAATTTGAAATCTGGTATTGAGATACTTCTAGCATTGCTCTTTTTGATCAGTGTTTAATTGTGGGGGCATTCTTGGACTTTTCTTCTTTCATAGAATTTTAGATTTTTGGAGTTCTGTAAAGAATATCATTAATATTTGATGTGGATTGCATTGGATTGAATCTGTAGGTCACTTTTGGTAACATTTTATTTTAACAACATTAATTTTGCCTATCAATAAGCATGGGAGGTCATTCTGTTTTCTAATGTCTTCTATTTCCTTTTTCAGTATTCTGTAATTTTCCTTGTAGAAGTCTTTTGTGTCCTTACTCAGGTTTATTATTGAGTATTTTATTTATTATATTTTAGCTAATGTGAATGGAATTGTTTTCCTGATTTCTTTCTCAATGGATTCCTTATTGCTGCATAGACAAGCTATTGATTTTTATATGTTGATTTTGTATCTGGCTACATTGCTGAATTTGTTTATCAGCTCTGAAAGTCTTATGTTGGAATCTTTAGGATATTTGAGGTATAGGATCAGGTGATTGGAAGATAAAGATAATTTGAATTCCTTTCCTACTTGTAACCTTTATTTAATTTGTTCTTTTTAGTTATACATGACAATAGAATCCATTTTGACATATTTATACAAACATGGAGTGTATTTTAGTCTTGTGGACATAAACAATGTTGAGATTCACTGACATATATATATACACATATATATGAATATATATATACATATATATGTATATATGAAAATTATGTAAGATTAATTCTATTCTTTTCCATTGGTCTACATGACTGTTTTTTATGTCACTACCGTGCTGATTTTGTGGCACAATTAATTCCGCTGTCTTTCCTATTTCTATTCTCTTACCTTCATTCCCCTCTGTCTAATCTACTGAACTTCTAATCCCCCTGCCACATTTTGTGTTAGCATGTACATGTCAGAGAGACCATTTGATCTTTGGATTTTTAGGTTTGGCTTATTTCACTTAGCATGATAGACTCCAGATCCTTCCATTTACCAGCAACTGTCATAAAGTCATTCTTCTTTATAGCTGAGTAATATTTCATTGTGTGTGTATATATATATAAATATACATATTTATATATGTATATATATTTCACCTTTTCTTCATCCATTCCTCTGTTGAAGGCCACCTAGGTTGGTTCATAGCTTAACTATTGTGAATTGAGTTGCTGTAAATATTGATGTGATTGTGTGACTGTAATATGCTGATTTTAAATCTGTTGAAAATATACTTAGGAGTAGGATAACTGGGTCAAATGGTGGCTCCATTCCAAGTTTTTTGTGAAATCTCCATACTGGTTTCCAGGGTGGTTGCACCAATTTGCAGTCCCACCAGCAATGTATGAGTGTACCTTTTCCCCACATCCTTGCCAATGTTTGTTGTTACTCGTATTCTTGATTTGCCATTCTGTTTGAAGTGAGATTAAATCTCAGTGTAGTTTTAATTTACATTTCTCAAACTGGTAGAGATGTTGAACATTTTTTCATATATTTGTTGAATGTTCATATTTTTCTTTTGAGAAGTGTCTGTTTATTTCCTTTGCCCATTTATTGATTGGATTATTTATTGTTTTTGGTTTTAAGTTTCTTGAGTTCTTTGTATATTCAGGAAATTTATGCTCTATCAGAGGTGCAGGGAGCAAAGTTTTCTCCTTGTATATAGGTTTTCTCTTCATGCTCTTGATTTTTTTCCTTTGATCGAAGATTTTTAGTTTGATTCCATCCCATTTGTGATTCTTGATTTTACTTCTTGTGCTTTAAGAATCTTGTTGAGGAAGTTAGTTCCTAAGCCAACATGTTGGAGTGTTGGGCCTACATTTTCTTCTAGTAGGTATATGGTTTCTGTATTTGTAACCATTTCCCTTCTTTCTTTTTCCTAATAGATCTGGTTAAAATTTCAAGCAGCATATTTAATAGGAGTTTGAGAACAGATATCCTTGTCTTTTTTTATAATTTTAGAGGAAACACTTTCAGTTTTTTCCCATTCAGTATGTTGGCTTTGAGTTGTCATATCTAGTCTTTATTTTGTTGAGGAGAGTTATTTCTATCCCTTATTTCTCTTCCTTTCTTTCTTCCTTCTTTCTTTCTTTCTTTCTTTCTTTCTTTCTTTCTTTCTTTCTTTCTTTCCTTTCTTTCTTTCTTTCCTTCTTTCTTTCTTCCTTCCTTCCTTCCTTCCTTCCTTCCTTCCTTCTTTCTTTCTTTCTTTCTTTCTTTCTTTCTTTCTTCTTTCTTTCTTTTTTTCAAATGGGGTACAACTTTTCATTTCCATGGTTGTGGATGAGAGAAGATTAGAGGAACTTTAGATTTAGGGAAATGAGAGGGGGAGGGGCGGGGGTATGAAAAATGGTGGAATGAGACAGACATCATTGTCCCTTGTTTCTTGAGAGGTTTTATCATGAAGTGGTATTGACTTTGGTCAAAGATTTTTTCTTCATTTATTGATATGATAGTGTAGTTTTTGTCCTTGATTCCACTTGGGTTGTATGTTACATTTGTTGATTGGCATGTTGAACCATTCTTGAATCCCTGGAATGAAAACAGCTTGATCATGGTGTATGATCTTTTTAATGTATTGCTGAATATGGTTTACAAGTATTTTATCAAGAATTTGGTTTACAAGAGTTTTATTAAAATTTTTTGCATCTTTGTTCATCAAGGTATTGGTCTGTAATTTTCTTTCTTTGACATATCCTTATCTGGTTTTGGAATAGGGGCGATAATGGATTTGTAGAATGAATTTATAAGTGGTAGAATGTGTTTGGAAATATTCCTTCCCTTTATATTTTATGGAAGAACTTGAGGAGCATTGATTTTAGCTCTTTTTTAAGTGTCTTATAAAATTCAACTGTGATTCTTCCTTATCCCAGGCTCTCTTTCTTTTGTGAGACATTTTATTACTGCTCCATATTTTTTATTGGTTAGTTTAGGATTTCTGTATCCTCTTCATTCAGTTTTGGAAGGTTATTTGTGTCTATAAATTTATGCATTTCTTCTAGAACTTCCAATTTATTGAAATACAAGTTTTCAAAATAATCCTCAATGATTCTCTGCATTGCATTAGTGTATGCTGTAACATTCCCTTTTTCATCTTTAATTTTATTAATTGGGGTCTTTTGTCTCTTTCTTTGGTTATTTGGCTAAGGGTTTTGCAGTATTGACTGTCTTTCCAAGTAACAAATTCTTTGTTTCATTGATCCATTTATTGTCTATTGTATAATTTAAGCTCTGATCTTCTTTGTTTCCTTCCTTCAACTGGTTTTGGAATTGGTGTGCTCTTGTTTTTCTAAGACTTGAGATGCATCATTAGGCTATTTATGTGAAATCTCTTTTTTAATGTAGACATTCATGACTATAAACTTCCTTCTTTGAACTTCCTTAACTATATCCCACAGACTCTGACATATTAATTTTATATTCTAATTCATTTCTAAGAATTTTTAAATTTTCCTCATGAATTATTTGATTACTCACTCCTCATGGAAAAGTATATTGTTCAATCTCCATGTGTCTGTGTGGTTTCTGTTGTTTGTCATGCTGTTGATTTCTAGTTTCATTCCATTATGATCTGATTAGATACAAAGAATTATTTCAAACTTTTTTGTATTTGCTAGAACTTGCTCTGTGGCCTAATACGTAATCTATTTTGAAGTTCCATGAGCACCTGAAAAGAGAGTATATTCAGCTGTTGTTGGATAAAACATTCTGTAGATGTTGATTAAGTCCATTTGATCGATAGTATTGTTTAATTCTGTAGTATTATTGTTGATTTTTTTGTGTGGATGAGCTATATTGGTATACTAAAATCACCCAGTATTATTGTATTGAAGCCTCTCTTTTACTTTCTGGCAGTAGTGTTTGTTGCATAAGTTAGGTGTACCAACATTTGAGTTTTAAATATTTATAGTCATTATATTTTCTTGTTAGATGTTTCCTTTACCTAAATGTAGTAATATTCTTTGTCTCTTGTGACTAATTTTGGCTTGGAGTCTACCTTATAAATTATGAGAATAGCTATTTCTATTTACTTTTATATTCCTTTTGCAGGGAAAATCATTTTCTATTCTTTCATTTGTAGTCTGTGAAGGTCTTTGCCAATGAAGAGTTTTCCCTGCAGAGAACAGGCAATTAGGTCTTGTTTTTAAATACAATATGAGAGTGTATGTTTTTTATTTGGATAATTAAGACTATGTGCATCAGTGTTGTCATATAGAGGTATGTATTATTTTCTGTCATGACTTCCATTAGTTTGTAGTTTTCTTGGAAGGTCATTTCTTATTTGATCTTGATGGATAGCTTTGATGGATATAGTCATTTAGGTTTTCAGTTATTTTCTTTCAGGTCTGGAAATGCATCATTCAGAACCCTCCTGGTCCTAAGAGTTTCTTCTAAGAAATCTTCTGTTACTCTAATGGGTTTACTTCATATGTGACTTCTTTTGTAGGTTTTAAAATCCTTCTTGTTTTAATTTTTGGCATTTCAATAATAGTACATCATTTGTGAAATAGTTCTTTTCTGGTCATATATACTTGGTGTTCTAAGTAACTCCAGTGTCTGCATGTCTATATCATTCCCAAGATTAGAGAAATCTTCTGCTCTTATATTACTGAATAAATTTTCTATTCCATTAGTCTGTATCTCCATTTTTTCCTCATGACTATGACTTAAATTTGGTCTTTTAATGTACCAAACATCTTGCATATTCTGTTCATAACTTCTTATTTCTTTTGTCTATATTGTCTGAATTTTCAAGCTATCTATCTCGCCCTTGAGCCCTGATATTCTTTCTTATTCTTGATCCACTCTATTGGTAAGACTATCCACTGAATTTTTTATTTGACTTCACTGAGTTTCATTTCCAAGAATTCTGTTTGGTTCTTTTTCAGAATCTTTACCTCTTTACTGAAATGCTCTTTCACATATATTGTGTTCTTTAGGTCATTCTTTAGTTCTTCTAATTCATTAATCATGCTAACACTTAACTTTTGCAATTCATTGTCCACTATTTCCTCTGCTTTGATATCTATGGACTTGGTTTTTGGGGAGTTATGGATTTTGGGGTTGTTTTATTACCTTAATTTCTGATTTTCCCTGTTAATACTTGCACCTTTGTAGGGATGGTTACCATTTCCATTGTTATATGAGGGTCTTTACTGAGTTGCTTTCTCCTGAAAATGCATGCTAGGCTGGGGGCATATTTCAGCATGGAAGTACCCACTCAAGATGTGCCAAGTGCTCATCACTGCTCTGAGAGGAGATATTAACCATCAGGAACAGCAACAGCCTGAAATCAAACCATGTACTAATGTACAATCAAAACTTATTTAAAATGTTCTCTTATAGATCCACCAACCAAAGAGAAGAAAAAGGGACTATAATAATATAGAATAGGCTACAAACTAGACAATAAAGAATAAAAATTAATTTTGAACTATATAGAACATAAAATGAAAAGTGAAAGAAGAAAAATCAAGTGAAGAGAAAAAAGGAGTTGGAGGGAAGAGAAAAGAACAAATGAGAAGAGAAAGAAAGAAAATAGAAGGTGAAAGTATGAAAATGAAAACATAGAAAAAAGGACAGATCCAACTAATGAATTGGGGAAGAAGGGGAGAGACGAAAGAAGAAAAAACAAGAACAAAAAGAAAGACAAAATAGAAGGTGAAAGTATGAACATGATAAAGTAGAAATAGAATAAACCAAATTAGCAAATTAATAAAGAAATTCATAACATTGTTGAAAGCATGTAATAACAAATACTGGGAGGAATTAAAACAAGCCAACAGAAAAAGCAATACAAGTTAAAGATCTGTAGATTACATAGAGGGAAATGAGAGGGAGTCGGGTATGAAACATGGTGGAATGAGACAGATATCATTACCCTATGAACATGTATGATTACATGAATGGTATGAATCTACATTGTGCACAACCATAGAAACGAAAAGATGTACCCCATTTGTGTACCATGAATCAAAATGCACTCTGTAAAAATAAAAAATAATTAAAATAAATAATAAATAAATATCAAAACTAACATTTATAAAAACCCTAAAACTTCCTCCTTGCAGAAGTATTTCAAGTGGAGACAGTCTTTCTTGTGACTTCCAAGTTTGGAATCTGCCAGGAATCGAGGGCATGGCAAGTGTTCAAGCCTTGGCAGTGTGTCCTCTGAAGAACTCTAGCCTGGGAGGCAGTGACTGAATCAACCAGCTTGTGTGGAACACTATATTTTTCCACATCTAGATCAGCATCCTTCAAAAAACTGAGCTTTAAACTCATGCTCCAGAGTCTATCCACTGAGTTCACAGCGCCCAGCTCTCTCTGGTGCAGTCAGGATAACCCTGTATACTTGGACGTGGATCCAGGTGCCTCTAACTGCCTATTTCAAATGGAAGTACTCCTGGCTTTCCTCTGCTCCACAGACCAGTGGACCGACAGATTTCAGCCTAGAACACAATGGATCTTTGCCATAGTCTCTTTCCTGGACCGGGACTGAATCTCTGGGTGGACCCCTGCCAATCCAGTTAAAGAGAAAAAAGAGGGAAAAAAAATAAAAAAAGGCACAGGGAAACTGCTGTAGCAGGGGTGGATCTTCTGAGTGCTTCTGGGCGTGGAAGGGCAGCCCAGCGCCCCTGCATCTGTGTTGGGGTGCATGGCTGCAGGCATTGAGCTTTCCACCAGCCTGAACCAGCGCACTGTTGGCAACAGCCCCGTCCTGAATCCTCCTGGGCATAAAGGCTCGCTCCCTTTACTGAACTCAAACTGCCAGTTCTGTATGTGAATGCCCTCTGCTTCTCCATGCTTGGCAAGCTGACGGAACGGGTCTCCTGTTGCCCAGAGTTTTCAGTTTTCAGCAGGTCTGTGTCATAGGCCTTTTTTTTTTCTTCCCCCAGAAACCATTACCATTTATTACCTAATTAATATACAACAAAACAATAATCATGAATATTATTGCCAGAAAAAAATTTTTTTTTTGAGAATCCAGCCGTATTTTATCAGGAAGGCATTAGAAAGTTTTGCAAATGTGTAAAATAGTGCCATTTGTCTACAATTTTTTGGAAAATATGGTTCTTTCTAACTTTTTTATTTTTACAGACTTCATATTGATGCATTGTACACAAGTGGGGTACAACTTCATTTCTATGGTTGTACACGATGAAGATTCACATCATTCTTGTAATCATAGATGTGCATAGGGTATTGCTATCTGTCAGTCTACTATTGTCAGACTCTTTTGAACCAGATTGAATTAGAGAGGATACCCACTAACCCAGTACTCACTAAGAATGGCTATTGGGTCTTGAATATTTACAAAATGCTGCGGTTTCTGATCTTCTATGTATTATGCTTGGAAAATGAGGTCACAGTAATAACTCCTGTACTGAGTGTTTTTGACCATTTAGGGGTTATTTTTTTTCTTCATTTTAGTAATCTTCATTTAAGCTCAATCATTCTTATCAAAATTAATTCTAAGAATGGGCTTTAAATACAAAGATTTTCTTTTTTTATTATTCATTTAATTTTGATCCATTGAACACAAATGGAGTACAGCTATTGTTTCTCTGGTTGTACACAAAGTAGAGACACACCATCTGTGCATTCATACATGTACACAGGGCAATGATGTCTGTCACACATTCTGTTATTATTCTTGCCCCCCCAACCCGAGGCCACCCCTCCCTTCTCTCTATGCTATCTATCCTTCCTCCATTCTTGCCTCCCTTCCACCCTGCACTATACATCATCATTCACTTATCAGAGAGGTCATTCAGCCTTTGGATTTTGGGGATTGGTTAATCTCACTTAGCATGACAGTCTCCAACATCATCCATTTACCTGCAAATGCCATAATTTTATTCTTCTCTATGGTTGAGAAATATTCCATTGTGTATATATATACCAAAGTATTTTTATCCATTCATCTATTGAAGGGCATCTAGGTTGGTTCCAAAATCTAGCTATTGTGAACTGAGCCTCTAGAACATTGATGTGGCTGCATCACTGTAGTAATCTGATTCTAAGTCCTTTGGGTATAGGCCAAGGAGTGGCATAACTGGGTCAAATGGTGGATCCATTCCAAGGTTCCTAAGGAATCTCCACACTGCTTTCCAGAGTGGCTGCACCAACTTGCAATCCCAACAGCAATGTATGAGTGTACCCTTTTCCCCACATCCT
>JAJEJO010046660.1:0-50673 GCA_020662805.1 Glaucomys volans
ATTTAAGTGAGAAGAGAGAACTCCAAGATGAGATGTGGGAGGGGACTTGACAGCAGGAAAATCTGTTTTGGTGTGCTAATGTACAGGCTTCGATGATTTTGGGGTATGAGCATTAACCAAAATCTATGTTAAACAGGTATTGAAAAAATATCAAGGCTAGTGACTGTGTCCTTTAGCCTTTGAGTTTTAGTCCTTCCTGTAACTCTACTGTGGCTTCACCCCTACCTTCCATAACCTCCACCACCCATAAAGGAGTAGACTGAACTCCTTTGTGGGAGTTTGCACAAGTAAACCTCATGGTCTTCATAATGGATATGGACAATGAGAACCCCCCAAGATAATGAGGCCTGAGAAAAGGGAGTGAAAATGGAGGCATGCACTGACAGCCTTCATCTCCCAATGTTTTCCAGGCACCAGCCAGCTGCAGAGAGGGAGGAGGTGTCTTATTGTCCTCAAGAGAGACAGTCTCTGGGAGGTGTTAATCTCCTTCATTGTAAATCCCCTTCAGTCACTGCCCACAGACCTAGACCAAAAAAAGCTCAAATTCCTGAGAGCCTAAGGAAACTGATGCTCACTAGACCACTCCTCAAAATAATCTGTATAAACCCAGCCCTTCCTTTGTTCAGTGACTCATTTTCCACCAGAAGAGTGGGTCCATGGGCATCATTTCAAATCACCAAATAAACAGTTGAGATGATTCGTGAGGTTGGCATCCTGCCCGATCTTTCTGTACTCTTTACATTAAAAGAAAAAAAAAAAAAAAAAAGCCTTGATGGGGCCCATTAATGTTTCTATTTTAAGTTTCCTGGAGTGGTTTTTCCATATAAAATTAAGACTTTAATTGAGGCCCATTACACTGATTCCCTGACCATTATTCTTATTCACTCTCACCACTTCTATTCAACATTGTACAGAGTTTCTGTCCGGGGAATGGAAAGAAAATAAAACAGAAAGAACACTTTGGGCAGGAACCAAACCCCTTCATATTTTCAAAGGATAGAACCTTGTATATAGAAATTCCAAAGGAATCTTAGAATTAATTAATATTCAATCCAAGGGCATATTTACACACTTGTGACAAATAATCTGAAAATAAAATTATGAAAGCAATTCCATGTACAAGGGCAGAGGAATGAATAACATAGTAAGGAATGAACTGAACGACAGAAGTTCAATTTTTTTTTTTTTTTCCTACGGTGCTGGGGATTGAACCCAGGGCCCAGAAGTTCAAATTTTATATTCTGAAAACTATGAAGCATTTATTAAAGAAATTGAAGAACATCAGAATTACATTTTACACATTCATGGATCAGCAGAACTAATACTATTAAGATTGCCATAACCCTGTAGTAGATTGAATGGTGGCACATAAAAAGATAAATCTAGGTCCTAATCTGTGGAACCCATAAATGTAACCTTATTGGGAACAGGGAATTTCCAGATATAATTAAGTTAAGGATCTTGAGTGTTAGGAAGAACTTGACACAATCAATGATATATTGAAACATAATTCTCCAACTTAGAACAAGTCACCTCCTGGTCACTCTGACTGAGCCTGACTTAAACCCCAGACAATACTCTATCATCATGCAAAGAAACCCAAAACACTCCATCATAATAAAAAAGGAAATTGTTATCTGGGAATGAAATCCTGAAGAACACCTAGTTCTTTAGGAAGGTGCCACCACAAGTACCTTTCCCTAACAAACCCCTAGTAATGGCCTAACCACAAAGCTTCACTTCCCTGTGTCTACCCCAGGTTGTAAGCAGAAGGCAGGTCTCAGTTTCCACTAGGCCCCTTTCTGCAGGTTTGTCCCAAATAAACCTGCCTTATGGTTGAGTTGCCTCTCCTTTCTCTTTATTTTCTTTGTTGTTTTTTCCTTACATTGAGGTGAGATCAAAATCATTTAGGTTACTTCTAACTTAACAATAAATGTCTTTGTAAGAACCACAGAGGAGAGATGCATAGAATTAGATTGGGATTTAGGATAAAGAGAGAGAAGTACTGAATCTTAAATGCCCACAAGGTATTGTGATGCAGAAAGCATAGTTGTAAATCTTGAGCAATGTGCCCTTGTCCCATGCCCTTGTAAAATGAGGGAAGTGTACAAGTATTGGGAAAACTGGCACAAAATGGAGCAGTTCCATCCTGGCTCCACCTCCAGTCCAACCCCTGATACAGTCTTCTATAAATATTGGACTCTTGGCCCAAGTTAGGGCTTCTAACTCTTGAGAGACCCTGCACTCTCCTTTGAATGTGTAGCTACCTTCCTAAACAAACCTCTGTCTAAGCATTTGTCTGGCTCATGCTGAAATCCTTTTATACTATGTATGCCAAGAACCCCACTGCTCTGCTCCAGTTGAGTTCCTCTATTCTCTGGGAACTCCTCAGACCCTTCTCCAAGGCATCTCTTCTCTTGAGACAAAAATCATATGGAACTATAGTGAAAATTTGTAAATGAAGGAAGGCCAAAAGAAAGCAAATATAGAAGAGGCAAAGGCCAAAATATTCCCTAGTTCCCTAGGACCCCTGAAAGGTGCATATCCCTGCTGATACTTTGAACCTCAGTAGGACTTCAAGGACTATATGACAATATCTTACTATTGTTTGAAATTACCAAATATGTCATACTTTTTATAGCGACTCTAAGAAACTAACACAGATTTCAATGCCTGGAAATGGTTCCTATGGTATCAATACCTAAATATACAAGGTGTCTTTGGAAATGAGAATGGACAGGGACTGGAAAATTTTGGACTGAATGTCACAAAATGTTTTTTCAATACTGAATATAATCACATTCATAATCAAGTCAGGTCTATTCCCTTTAATGGGATGAACTTCTAAAAGCTTTATTTGTTGCCATGATTTGTGTTTTAAAAAAGAACCCTAAATTGAAGATAAACCAATTCTGTATTAGAAACATCTGTTGACACTGAAATTCATCATTTATAATTTCGGTGTTTGGTTAGTTAATAGTGCTAACACTTCAAAAGCTATCATTTCACTTATGTTTAAGTATAAGAACTGTCATTTTTCTTTCTTCAGTGAAAAGCCAGACTTGTTAGTTAAGCCCAGGTTTTGCAATTGATTGTGTTTTTACTGTTCTTAAGCATAGTCTTTTCAGTGATGCTTCTTCAGCAGATTTATATTCTGATTTCCATCATTTCTGTGATATCCTTATAATCACTATAGCTCCAAGGACAGGTTTTAAATGTCAATGAATATTTTATGTAAATTCCATTTTAATCACCACATTTTTTAGTATTTAAAATGCAGTACCAAAGTCTTATTTTTAACTTACTGTTTATAAGGATATATTGTAGAATATCTGTGTTTTCCTAAAAATTATAACTAAAACCCTGCTGCAAGAATGTTCATGTATTTTCTGTGAACTGTAAGACAAACTCGAACTTATTTCTGAGAACATTTCCTGTAAACCTAATATACAGTTTCCCATTTATTTCCTTGACCTGACCCACAAGATAACTAGAATATTAGGGATTTTGAAAGTTACAGAATAATGCTTGACAGACCTGCCAAATGTTGAGCAAATGTCCTACACAGCCAACTGTAAAGCTCGCAAAAGGGCATGGAGGTGTAAAGCTCGCAAAGGCGGTGGCGGGTGACCAAAAGGAGCTCGCCAGGCGGGTTCACCAGAGTCAGACAAAAGTAGTCGCTTGAGATTTATTGGAATCTGCCCCCCGGGTGAAATCTCCATTCCCCCACCCTCTCCCCCATGAAAATCGGGGTGGTGGGGGGGGGAGAGCCAGAAGACATCGCATGTGGCTTTGGCTGCTCAGGGTTTTTATACAGAGGAAAGGGGTCAAGGGTCCTGCCCAGGAAAAGGTGGACCCAAGGTGTACGTCAGGGTCAGCAGGTTTGCCTCATTGGTCACTTCTGGCACAGTGTGTTTCTAGGTGACCGTGCTCCCTCCCCCTGCAGCCGTCCAATTCTACCCAACACCAACAGCATTAGATACTTCTGTATTTCTCTTGAACATACCATACACAATGTCCTTTGAAAGGAAGAAGTTTCTCAAACTAAATTTAGAACAGGTCGAAGAAAGGCAGAATTGCTATTATTGACCATTTTTCATGTTTAATAAGGACAACCATCTGCCCTTAGTGTGCTTAATTAGATAAAACAAGTTGAAAATACAAAGTAGAAGCCAATGTAAGTTACTTTTATAAACTTTTTTAACAGAAACACGTGTATCCAACTACAATATGTTGTTAAGTAATGGGAATCTAAAAGATACTGAATGGCATGGAATCCATCACTATGATTTTAATTGTAACTGTCAAAGGCAAACATCTAATATGGTTACACCAACATTGGGGAAAAAATGTAAACGCACACAGAATTTTAATCAAACATGAGTTCTTGTTTGTAAAGATAGAGCATGATCAAATAGAATTGAAGAGAACTTAGGAAATGGAGCTGTGTTTCCAGAGAGACTGGACCTAAGAGGTGATTTTCTTTGCATATCTGCTCTTTTGTGAGTCTCTTCCTGTCCAGTTACTCTCTACTGCTTGATTTTATTGGGGGAGAAATGAGAACAGTGGTGAAGGTAGCCCAGGCTATCAGAAAGCAGGTAGCCAGATGCAGAGAGGCTTTAAGAACCATATTAAGGTGTTTAGAATTTATCCTGTAGGGAATGGGGAGTGAAGGTCATGTAGGCAAGAAAGTATGATCCAATTTAGTGTTAGATATAGGATTGTGACTATAGAAAAAAGAAAGTTTTAAGACTAGCCCTTCTTCCCTTTAAAATCCAGAGAGAAGAAAATGTAAAATCTCCTTCTCCAAAATTTCTAGTGCCTCACCGACTGCAGGCTCCCAGGAAGTGATTTACTTGCTGATAGCAGACTTCTCAAGTGTACAAATTAAGCATTCCTTCCGAGCCAATTTCATAGACACTAAAAAGAACCCTTTGAATTGTACTTGTATTTCTCATTATGCTCCAGGTGCTCAAATTAGTGTGAAACAACTTCCTCTGTGAATAGTATTTTGGATACTATGCCAAGGGGAATACACCACGGGGTGACAAATGCAGATGTTTTCTGAGTGGAAGCTTCCCCTAAAGTAAGATCCCATTATGATCTGGAGCAAACTTTTCATTACTCTGAATATAAGCATTCTCGGAGTATAATGGGAATGGCTTAATATGTGTAATTATTAAATTTTAAAGGTCAAAATGTTTGATATAAGTGTTAAGTATTGATATCTACACTATGTTTTATCTTTATCTTTCCTCGAGAATGTGTATTTCCTTGTAACATTTCTCGAAAATTTCTTACTTTCAAGGAAACAATGATAATATGTAGGACTAAATTCCAAAGTGTCATATGTACATCATGGTAGTCTGGATCTTTGAGATTCTTTTCTGGCGCTTATTAAATACAAACATCATAACTCTCCTCATCAAGAGTCTGACTCAGATTCAGCAACTCTTTATGTAAGTATTACAAAGATGCATTAGGGAAACGTTCATCTTCAAATATTTACGTTAGAAATGTTTCATATCTTCCCCTTGTGTTCCTTTTTCCTGCTCCATCCAAATATATAGTCATCTTTATTCATGCCTACACTCTCACCTGAGTCTTCAAGACCAAAATCTTCCTGCCTAGTTTCATTCTTTCCTGACTATTCCTATATTTAATATATCTCCTAGCAATTTGAATGCATAAATTCTTATCCATTTTGCCTCTGAATAAATTCAATTACTCTTCACCATTTTGACTACCACAATTCTTGCTAAAGTTACAATCATTTCCTTAATAAACTGCAGGATTAGCTTCCTAACTCTACCTCTTCCATATCGCCCTTCCTGCATCTGTTTCTCACAATACAGATGTAGGCAATGTTTAAAAATGCAAATCAACTCATATCATCAACAGCCTACCCCTACACACAAGCACACTCACCCTTAAACATTGCTCTTTAATAATTTTCCATTGTATTTTGGATAAAATCATTATTCGTTAAAATAATTACAAAACTGCATATTTCTGCCATAGGTATCTCTCCAACACACCCCATGCCAGGATTTTATTCAATTCCCTGCCCTACCCATTGCACCCATCTTGTGGATCTCTGGAAAGTGATTGATAGCATAATGCCCCTACCCAAATGTTCACATACTAATCCTTGGAATCTGTGAATGTGTCACATTATTTGATAAAAGGATATTAGCATTGAAGATGGAATTAAGGTTGTCAATAAGTTAATTTTAAGATAAGAAGATTATCCTGAATTATCCTATTAGGACCAATATAATCATATGAGTCCTTAAAAGTGATAGAATTATAGGCAAAAGAATGAGTCAGAATTTTTTTTTTTTTTTTTTTGGTGGTGCTGGGGATGAACCCAGGGCCTTGTACATGTGAGGCAAGCACTCTACCAACTGAGCAAGAAGAATGGAGGAACTTTGGATGGTATAGTGGATAGTAGACTGAGACAGTATTACTCTATGTATATGTATGATTACTTGAATGGTGTGAATCTACATTGTGTACAACCATAGAAATGAAAAGTTGCACCCCATTTGTGTATAATGAATCAAAATGCAGTTTGTAAAAATAGAAAAAAGAGTGAGAGGAAAAAAATAAAAGAATGAGTCAGAGATGTGACTTGACATTTTATTCAAGGAGCATGGTTCCCTCTGGAAGCTGGAAATGGCTCCCAGCTGGGAATAGCTTATAGCCAACAACAGTAACGAAAAACAAAACAAAACAAGAAAAAATGGAGACCTAAATTCTCCAACATCAAGGAACTAAACTCCACCAATAATCTGAATGATCAAGAATGTGGGTTCTCACAGAACCTCCAGAAGGGAACACAGTCCACCAGTACTTTGATTTTAGCCCCATGACATCAATGTTGGACTTCTGACCTACAAAACTGTATGATAATTAATCCTACTTGTTTTATGCCACCAAATTTGTGATAAATTGAAGCAGCAGTATTATAGGAAACACTCCATTTGGGAAGAACTGAGTGACACTTGGAGAGTTGGAGAACTCAGGTTTATTACACCAGTGGACTCAGGAGTCTCTCCTCCACAGTCTGAGCCCTGATTCACAGTTTTTAAAAATGTTTATAGGCTATTTGGCATCAGATAAGACCTGTCCTGTCACTGGGGGGTTTAAAAAATTTCTAGCCTATGTGACTGAAAGCCTTGCCCAGGGATCTCTAGCAGGAAGCATGATTACAGAAACAGAAGCAATAGGGGAAATGGCTATTTCCACAGGAAGTTGCTTTTCAATATAATGTTCTTGTAATGCTTCTTATCTTGTCTGATATTGTGAGCACATTCCCCCCATTTGATGCCCTCTTACCCTCTTCAAGGGGCATCATCTTTGTCTATGTCTCTCATGTTAAGTTGGTAGCTCTGGAGGATCATCTGAAAATGTATGACTTCTAGGCAGGAGGAGATAAACCAGGTCAGCATGTTAAGGATGCAGGGACCAAATGGAATTGCCATACAGAGCAGGAGGAAAGGACCAGCTAATGGGAGGAGCCAGGATGTTCAACTTCAGATTTTGTTTGAAGAACTCCAAAAATCAGCCAGTTCTTGTCTTCTCCTCACAACTCATTCTTTTAGTTGTTGGGCCATATACCTAACTATCTCTGACTTGCTCATGAAAAAGCAGCACTTTTCATTCAAGAAAAGACAAATCCTCCTTTTTCAGTGGTCAGCAGACCTAGGTCCTCTTCAGTTTTGTAGGACTACCTCTGCTAAAGAGTCTAATTGATCCTGCCTGACCACTATCAATTTGGCCACTCATTCTCTGTCATCTGTCAACTCACTGGATAGGTGGCGATAGAAAGTGGCTGATGAAGCAATTCCTCCTATTTCTGTACCCACCTCAGCCATTATTCCTAAGCCAGTGAGTGGGGATATGAATTGGATTGCTCTCTGTGATCATGTGTGTGCTGCCAGGGATATGATGAGTGTATGGTTATTGGGAACTATGTCTATCTGGGGAGTGAGGAAAGTCAAGGTGTAGGTACCTGTCCGTTCAACTGGTAGACACAAATGGGTATCTATGCCACATATAAAGCCAAGGTCCAGGTGGCAAATACATCAGAGTATGTTTGGAGGAAGCTGAATGCATCATCAGTCCTCAAGGGTTTTATTACTTTGGGGCCTGGCCAGATCACCTATTGACTTTGTTCCTTTAGTCCTTTTTAATGCATTAAGAGCTTCCTGAGACAATTCAACTGCCCTTACAGTAGATTTTAGCATTGAGTGATCTGGGAGGGATCCCATGGCAATGACTTTTTTGGAGGTACTGGTGTGGCCAAGTATTGAGGAGCCTCAAGGATAAGCAGAGCCAGAAATCCTTTGCTAGTTGGGAGTTAATATCATTGAGGAGGTGGTAGGTTGTGTTTAGAACCTGATTTAGATAAGGGTCTAAATCATGTGTCTTACTGATCTGAGTCTAGGAAGGGGCTCTGATAGTTTAGGTCAGTTTTTCAACAGGTGAGGCCAAAACATTAGGGCAGGTCTGGTCTGAAAACAGCCAATAGCACTGAGTTTTTACTCTTCCTGTCAAGTATATCTTTCTGTTCTTGTGACAGGAAAAGGAGGGCTCTAGAGAGAAGATTCATCTATGGAGTTCCTGCTTCCCGATAGAGTTTAGCTAGTGTGGTTTTTAGTGTTTGGTTCATGCATTCCACTTTCCCCAAGCTCTGTGGTCTGTAGGTGGTGCGTAACTTCCATTTGATTCCCAGGATCCAAGTGAGCATCTGGATGATTTCCGCAACAATGGATAGTCCATTGTCTGATCTGATGGATAGATGCAGGCCATCTCTGGGGATGATTTCCTTTAGCACGGCCTTGGTCATCTCTTGCTCTTGCTCTATCCAAGTGGGGATGACCTCTTTCCATCCTGAGTAGGTACACACCAGTACTAATAGGTATCAATACCCTCTGTGAAGTCAACTTCTATGACTTCAAAAGGTTAGGTTTCACTGGCCTGGACCCCTGGGGGCTGAGCTGGTCATTGGATGCATTATTTTTGGCACATATCACACATCTCTGGCTGAGTTGTGAGTAGTGAGTTACAGAGAGTAATGGGGTTATAGTAGTATCTGCCAAGGAGAGTACTCAATTTGACTTTTCCATGGTGACACATTTTGTAGTGTTAGAGCACCACTTAGGATCCAGGCTTTGTGGAATGAAGATCTGGTATTCTGGCAGTATTCACTATCCCTGTGATATCTGTTGACCTCTTTCCATGGTGGCCCATTCTTGTTCGTCTTTGGTGTACTTAGGGTAGTATGAAAGCTTGGGGAGAGCAGTATTTCTGTGGCCTGGGTTGCCTTGTGGGGTGATTTCTTGATATCAGGCAGCTTCTTTGGCTATCTGGTTGGCCATCAATTTCCTTGACTCACCTGGTCAGTCCCCTCTGGTGTCCTCAGCAGTGCAATATTGCCACCTGCATTGGTTTCCAGATTGACTTTAGGAGTCTGAGTATTTCTTCTTTGTTTTTTATTTCTTTACCTCCTGCTGACAGAAATCCTCTTTCCCTATAGATGGCCCCATGCACATGCAGTGTGGCAAAAGTGAATTTAGAGTCAGTGTAAATATTGATTCCTTGGTTCTTGGTGTACTTTAAGGCCCTGAACAGGGCTCACAATTCTGCCTGTTGGGCTGACCAACCCTGGGGTAGTGCTCCTGCTTCCACCATGTGTCTCTCCGAGGTCACTGAAAACCTGGTCATTCTTAGTTTGTCCTATATGAAGCAGGTTTTGGAGGGGCTGGTCAGTCACGTAAGGCCGCCTGGAGTACACTTCTACAGGCTCTCTCAGTCATCATCAGGGATTCTGGTTTGGTTGGTAGGAAGGAGGCAGGGTTTAGGGTGTGTTCAGTTTTCAATTTTATGCAGGGTTTTTTCACATACAGTCCTTGGTAGTGGGCTATTCCAGCACAGGTCAGCCATCGGTGTCCCTTCCTATCATCAGGACAGTCACAGCATGGTGAACCTTCACACTGATGTTTTGTCCCAGCTTTTTAGCCTCCTGGACTAAGACCACAGTGGTTGCCAGAGTTCTTAAGCATGGGAGCCATCCTGTTGCCACCATTCCCTTCGTTTTGATAAGTAAGTCACTGGGTCTTCCAGGGATCGAGCCTCTGGGTGAGGCCCCCAAGGGCAATCCTGTTTTTCTCTGCCACAGACAAATTGAAAGGCCTTGTTATATCAGGGAGCCTGAGGGCCAGTAACGTGGTGAGCTATTGTTTAATCTCATGAAAAACATGTTCCTGTTTGGTTCCCTGGTGTTGGGGGTCATTTTCTGATCTTTTGATGACCTTGTGTGGCAACAACCAGAGCTGAATACTCAGAAATCCAGATTTGACAGAAACTGGCCACTCCTAGGAATTCTCATGATTTTCTCTTGGTGTTGGGTCTGGGGGTAGAACAGATGGCCTGCTTCCATTCCAGTCCTAAGGATTGGTGGCCCTGTGTGATATTAAACCCCAGATATTTTACATGTTGTTGGCAGACTTGACCTTTTCCCAGGAGACTCCGTATTCAACCTCTGAGAGAAGAGCTAGTAGGGCTCTGGTTCCAGCCCAGCAGACCTTCCAATTTGGACTGGCTAAGAGGAGGTCATCTATGTATTGGAGAGTACAGTTTAGATAGTCCCCAGGAAAGGCAGTCAGATCCCTACTCAGTGGCTCTCTGAACAGTGTGGGGGAGTTTTTGAAGCCCTGGGGGAGTCAAGTCCAGGTTACTTGAGTCTTCTTCCTAGTTTCAGAGTCCTCCCATTCAAATGCAAAGAGAGGCTGATTGGTCTAGGACAACCAGACACAGAAGAAGTCATCCTTCAGGTCCAGGCAAGTGAAACACTTGGCTTCGGGTGGAACCAAGCCTAGGAGAGTGAAGGGGTTTGGAAACACTGGGTGAAAAGTGACCATGGCTGCATTAACTGCCTGGAGGTCTTGCACTGGTCAATAATCCTTGCTGTTCAGTTTTCACACTGGCAGTAGGAGAGTGTTCCAGGGAGAATGATACTCAATTAGGATCCCAGAGTCTCTCAGCATCTAGAGCTGTTTCCTTATCCCATGCCATGCTCCTCTTGAAAGGGATATTATCTCTGTCTGATAGCTCTGCTCCCAGCTTCAGTTTAACAACTCATGGGGGCGAGTCGTAGGCCATGCCAGGTGAATTGTCCTCTGCACAGACCATAGGAGATTCTTGGAGCATGGAGGAAGGGTTCTCAGTGGTGGCATGATTTTGAGCATAGAATCTCCATTCATCCCTTCAAGGCAATTTCATCTCCATGATCATGGCAGGTTCTTTTCCCAGGCTTTAGCAGGTGCAGCCATCAGGGATGAAAGTGATCTGTGCTCCTAGCTTTGAGAAGAACCAAAACTGTTCAGACAGGCAAGTGCAAGAATTCATGTGATACTAAATGTCCTCTGAGATGTAGGATTTACAGAAAGGTATGGCTGCCTGAGAACTACTTGGTCCTATTATGATAACCTCTACCAGTGAATGGTGTGATGGGCAGAGTGACCACAGACTGTTCGGCACTTAAGTCAACCATGAATGTTTTTGGGTGGCCCCCAACCATTATTTTCACCATGGGCTCCTGGGGGGCCAAACATCAAAGAGCCTGGAACATGCCTTCTTCTCATCTTCACTCACTACACTCCTGTTAATATGTCAGATTTCAAAAGCAAGAATTCTACTCAAATTCTATTTTTTTCTATGAAAATTTTAGAATGAAGAAATCCCTCCTGCTTCTGGATAATTTGGAAAGCACTATCTTGCCTGCATTTTTGCATAGATATGAATGTCCCAGTGCTATCTTTTAGAGTAGATTGCAAAGCCCAGACAGCTAGATATTCGACTTAATACATTCTTGTATTTCTGCTTTACAGAAAAGAGTTTTATTTTTTTCTCCCTTATATTGAACCACTGGGACCATTTATTCAATCAGAACTCAGAACTCAATAAAAGGAGAATGTTCTTATGGAAATGGGTATTAAGAAGGAAACAACCATTTCTGACTTAATGGTGCTCACTGAGCTGGTCGCTGGGCACCTCCCAGAACACCTGGGATCCAAAGAAAGCACTGAGTGAGAAACATTTCTGGGTCCATATACAAGCTGTATTTTGACTATGCTTCTGAGACTCATTGTGCAAACATTGTGCTGACAATTTGTTTCCTGTGATGAAGACTCTCTGTGACCCTGACACAAAACACTAAATCCACACTTTTTTTTCCTATTCCCAAATCAAAATGATACTTTCCTAGGTTAAAAGTTCATACAGTGACTATTTTGTTATAGATAATTCATACAGTGTCTTTATCTGTCACAAGTACCTTTAATATTATGAATCTACCAGGTCATTCAGGCCAATAGGCAAGGTCACTAGTTTCACAGCTTCAATACTACAGAAGACTCCATGATTTTGGACATCAGCCAGACCTGACAGCCTCTGGGCAGAATTTCTGCATATTGGAGCATGCCCAAATGTGACATCCCCCAAGCCCCCAATGCCTGATAAGTGTTCTTTCCCTTAGTGAAAGAGATAAACTCTCCTTTATTTGCAGGGGGTACCCCATCCTGAATATGACCATTGGATCCTGTGTTATTCAGACTTTTGTTACTGTGACCAAAATACCTGATATGAGCAACTCAGAGAAGGAAAGGTTTATTTTCATCTTTTGGTTTTGGAGGTCAGTCCATGGTCAGCCCAGCCAACTACATTGCTCTGGGCCTGAGTTGAGGCAAAACATAATGGTGAAAGAATGGAGCACAGGAAAGCCACTTGACAGCCAGGAAACAGAGATGTGGGAGGGAGAGACAGAGAGAAAGACAGACAAAGAGAGAGAATGCATGTGCATGCAAAGAGTAAACGAGTGACCCAGGAGCTAGGTGCAAAATATAATCCCCAAGGAAACACCCCCAGTAACCTACTTCCTCCAGCCACACTCCACCTGCCTACAGTTACCACCCTGAAATCCATTCAAAGTATTAACCCATCAAATGGATTAATCCACTGATTATCCCATAGCAGTCATAATCAAATCATTTACCTCTGAACATTCTGGCATTTCTATTCCATGAACTTTTGGGGGGACATCTCATATTCAAACCATGACCTTAATATTTTCACAGATGCAGCTTGCCCTTAATTTCTTAATTTCTGGTTTACATTTTGTCTTATGTGGAATAAGAAAGGAAATGGGTCAAGAATGAGAAGAAGATAGGTGATATAATCAATTATGGTGTTTTGTCCAATGGAGCATCATAAGCGATTTTTGATACTGAATGAACTGAGTAGTTAGATATAACCATTTGAAAATCTAACTTGCCAGTAGAGTGAATTAAAAAAAGTCCAAATTTGATAGTCGGTGAATAAAATTTAAATTGCAGCAAAACAAATTCTGAATCTAAAATAGCAATATTATATCTCAACACTGAGGTAAGAGGTGCCTAATTGCCTAAGGTAAGAGGTGCCTAAGAGCATATCTGCTATAATTGATGAAGATATAGAAGCCTGACCTCCATCTACTTCTATAGCAACTTCCCCTCTGTGTATATGTCTTCCTTCTCTTCTTCATTGTCTTTCTTGTTACTGCCAAAGAGACTCGGGATGGGTTTTGTTTTAATATGGAATATTTTTTGGCAAATTTTGGTAAATATTCAACCCAGAAGGTACTAGATCTGGATGAGATAAATTATGCATACTTAATTTATTAAGTGGCAGCTTTTGCTTTTCTTTTGTTCTATTCATACCATCTTTCACCTAACACAAAAATGTTAAGTTTATGGAATGCATAAAATAGTTTATGAAATTGAAAGTTGGCTTATAACCAAAACATTCTATATTTTTGACGATTCTTAGTTGAGAAACATTACCTTTACAGATCAATGTCAAATGAGACTAAGCTCATAAGTGTTGTTTCCTAAAGCTTAAAAAAAAATCAATGCTTATATCCCTCTGGATTTCTTAGCAGAGCCATTGACAGCTAGGTAGTGTAAAGCAGGTGGTTATAAATTGCAGGTAGGCATTTTCAGCCATCAAGCATTCACTATAAATAACTCCATTGACCAATGATTGAGATGGTCTCATGGATACCAGAAGTAAAGCAACCAGCCTACCCCAGTGATGCAATTAGACAAATTCAACATGCCAAGTTGACATGTTATCATACAATTGATTTATTTTAAACAAAAAGAGGAGAATTTTTCTTGTGTCAGCATATGCATAATACTCTTCTGTCTATAAAGCTGATGACTATCAACACTTCTTTACATTGCATTTGGTGGAATAAATTAGAAAATGTGTCCTTCAACCCTTTAAGGCAACTTTTCTTTTCAGCAGTAACAGCATGTCCTTACCTGCACTATGTCCTGCAAACAGATAGATACTTCCAAACACAGAGATGGTTTTTATTGAGACAAAATATTGTTATATCTTTATGTACTATAATGATTTGATGCATGTATACAGTCTTGGGCACAGAACTCAGAGAACTGTGCTGCTTTTGTATCTGTGCTCTGGGTTTAATGAAAATTTTTTTCTTAACCCAGTGAACTTATAGCATAAAATATATTTGGAGCAATAAGAAATGCCATTAATACATCCTTTGTAATGTTGAAAATTCTAAGGATGTTTTTATAAATTGATGTGGTTCGTGCTATGGTTATTCCAGTTGTTTAGAATAACCATAACCATAGAGAAAAGTAAATCCCTTTCTCTCAGTCGTACTGAAAAATTTGTCTTAGGTATTATTGCTTCTTAACTTACCACTAATCTGTGGAATAAAGTTGTCAGAAGAAAAAAATTGAATCAATCAAGAATTTGTTTAGCTGGCAGTGTACTTTAGTAGTAGACCATTTGCTTAGTTTGTGCAAGGTCAAGTTTTTTTAATTTGCTTTTTATTGGTTCATAGCTATACATATTCATTAGGATTCATTTTGACATGATTATAAGTGTATGGAATATAATTTTCTCCAATTCATTCCCCCATACTTACCCTTGTTCTCCACTTTCTGGATCCTCCTAGTCCCTTTCTTCTCCTCTACTGATCTTTGTGCTACTTATTTACATTTTGTAAAAAATTAGTGCCTTGTGGATGTACATGATGGTTAGATTCATGGTAGTATATTCATATATGTATATGGGAAAGTTAGCTCAGCTTCATTACATTGTTTATCCCTTATCCTGTCCCTTCTCCCTCCCCCTCAATCCGCCTCTTTTACTCCCCTGATCTTTCTTTTATTCTGATGGAATCCTCCCATTTCTTCTTTCTCTCTCTTTTTTTTTTTCTTATTTTGGACAAGCTTCTGCATATCAGAGAAAGCATTTGCATTTGACCTTCTGGGTCTGGTTTATTTCACTTATAATCTCCAGTTCCAGTCATTTACCAGCAAATGACATAATTTCCTTCTTCTTTATGGCTGAGTAATACTCCATTGTGCATACATGCCACATTTTCTTTATCCATTCATCTGTTGAAGGGCAACTAGATTGATTCCACAGCTAGACTATTGTGAATTGTGCTGCTATAAACATTGATGTGACTGTGTCACTATAGTGTAAGGTGAAAAAGAAAAAAGAAAAAAAGGAAAAGAAAAACCAAGAAATATCTTCAGACTTTCTATGCCTTATACTCGACTTCTGCTTGACTGTGTATCAGATAATACTATTAACTAAAAAAAATGATGCTTAGCCATCTGTTAAGCACAGCTTCTGTTAAAGAAGAAACATGTAGTAATGCCAAATGTATGTTGGGATTAAACTTTTCATTAATTTTTAGCTCTATGTCTACTTTTAGGGTTATGATCAATAAAAAATGGTAAGCAATGTCCTGTAAGGGCAGAAAAGTTTTCCTTTTATGTCAGTTGCTTATGATAAGCAAGAAAATCTCATGATTTTATCTTTTATTTAATTGGAAATGATTCTCCAATATGATCTAAAATATAGTTCTATTTTTGATGTAAGAATTTTAGGTCTTTTATTTTTCTACCTATGTAATTAAGAGTAAGATGACATTTCAAAGGAGTCTTTCAAGTATTTCTTATGTATCTTAAATATTGTTGCTTTCACCTAGGAGAAAAGAAAAAAAAAAAAAAACTAGGGCATTTGTTGTTACATTTTTCTTTTTTTTTTTAGGGAAACCAGAAATTTGGGAGCCTTAGAAAATCTAGCCATATGATGTTTGATTTAAGGGCATAGACTTTGCCCAGACTGAGTATGTGATGATTTTGGTTCCACTTCTTGGGAATCCCTCTGAATTTCAGAATGTTTATTTGTGAATTAGAAACAACAATACTGAATTCCAGGTAGGGTTTCATTTTACGATTGAAAGCATTCACACAGGTAAAATACTTAGAGCAATAGTTAGCACAATACAAATTATATCTAACATCTATCATACATTACAATGCAACAAATGTGGGCAACATTTAAGGAAATGTCAGGAAAGTCCCATTATGTATGCTTGCTATTAATGGTTTGAAACAAAGAAAAACAACTTAAAATAGTTACATATAGGTACATATTATAAATTAGGCCTTTATGAGTCTGTTACATTCTTTGACTTCTATAAAACAATCAGTTCTTCTGAGTGGGTCTGAGTTACCATTCAGAGCTAGAGAGCTAACACGTTTGTAACAAAAAGATGGTATTCTTGTAATGTAGGCTGAAAGAGAAGAGATTATAATTGCTTTTTAATATTTTACAGTTTTGCCTGAAATACTCATGACTATGAAGTGAAATTATCTATTATACTCTGTTGGCTGTTTTTGATCTTAGAGAAAGAGAAAAGTAGCTGATTCTATAAAGTCTTCCTAGGACTCAAGGCATGAAGAGCACCTCCTCAGTGTCTAGGTGAGAGGGCATACAGTGTGGTTTTGAGAATGAGTCTTCATTCACAGGCCTGCACCTTAATGGAGGACTGGGAGTTGACTGAACATCAGGATGCATGGACAGTGACATTCAGACTCAAAGAACTGTCCATAGTGGCTATTGTGAGAATCACAAGCAGTTTACCACAATGTGTCACATGTGACAAGGATGAGATGAAGCAGAGAGGAACAAAAAAGATGGGAGAGACTGAGTAAGAAAGAAACCCCTTCCCAACACACACACACATTCACATACACACACACACACACACACACACACCCTGGTGTGTGAGCAATAAGACACATAGCTCAGGAATTGCCCGAACCATCAGAGGCCTTAAAAACAAAACAGCTTGGAGAAGGACTGGATGATCCTAAGCCCTCCTATGAATTCACAGACCTAGGATATCTGCATACATCTTTGACTTTACTTCACAAATGATGCTGCAAATGTGAAAGAAAACAATTCACAATCTAGCAAAAGCAGATGGCAAATTGTTGGAACTCTACCTGTGAGTTTTTGTCCCTTCTGGATGGGGTAAGGCCGACAAGGTAACCAACACCCTCGGGAGAGCAAGTTCCAGACCAGTCTCAAATTTATTAAGGAATTACAGCACTTTTATAGCTGAGGGGAGTCTGAGAACAAAGAACAGGCAGTGTAACATGATAGTCTGTAAGGATGGTCCAATTAGGAGTCACACAGTTCACCAAAGGGAGGCGGGAGAGAGGAGGCTGAGCGAAGCTCACCTGAGGCGATGGCCATCGGCGGGTCAGGTCACTTGGGAGTTTTCTCCACAAGTATGAACAATCTTGAGTGTTCAAATCAAGGATTATACCATTCAGGAACCTGAGAGCATATGCCTCAGTGGCTTCTTTCTGCATCCCCACAGCAAATCCTCTTGCTAATATAAGACTAGCCATTCGTGTTGACCAGCATAGCCTCAATAATAAAGGATATTTGTTTTACCCATTGATGGTTTCAAGTCATGCCTTAGTAAACTTTTCTGTAAATTCCCTACACTTGCAAAGTGATCATTATTCTCTATTAATGTGCAATAGTAATCCATATTTTTAAGTTATAAATTGGTCTTATAGATCATATTTACAAGAATACTCATCTGCATATAGAGTTGTAAAATAAAACATTCTCATACTATTATTATTTCTATACAATTTCTTTTCTTTATAGTTAGAGACACCCTTTGGGAAAAGAGCTGTGCATTTAATATTCTTTTATTACCACCTACATAGTATTTCATAGTGTCTTTATATCAAAAAGTTTTAAGCACTTCCCAACTTCTGCATACATTGACTCATTCTAGTTTTTGTAACTAGAAGCTATGCTATATGGTATCACATTTTTATAAATAGAATGTCTCCTTTAGTACCATTCCAGAGAAAAAATATTGAATCAAATGACAGGTGTATCTTAAATATTAATAAATTTTCTCCTTGAAAAAAAACTGAAGCTTGACTCTTTTTCATAAATTTATAGGAATTCTTTGTTTGTGTGGGCATTTTGTCTTTTGGGAGGAAGCCCAAATGACTCAGACTGACCCCAAATGCAAACAAAATTAATTTATTAAAGAATACATGGTGTTGTTCAGTAGATCATTAGGAGAGCTAAGCAGAGAGGGGAAAATGACCCAAATCATTTCCAAGAATTATGACTAATAAGGAAGCTACTGGAAAGATCAAGTTAAGTACCTGTCGCTTGCACATTATGTAATTAGCTTTGTACTTAGGAGTCTAACAGTTTGTCGAGTGCATCTGATTGGGGAGGTTAAGTCACATGCTGTGCCATTGTTACAAAGGAGGCTGGAAAATAAGTACAGAGCGTCTTCAGAACCTATCGCTCCCACAATGAAAGAACATCATTCAGTTATCTGAGAAAGAACATTCCAGACAGGAGCAACCAGCATGCAATGACCTTGAGAAAAATGTATGCCTGGCATGGTTGTGATACAGCAAGCTGGGATGAGGATAAGAATGGGTTAGAGGTTGGGTAAAACAGGTTTTAGCAAACCAGAGTTGTTTCTCTGGGTTTTCTCTAAGTGGCATAGAATCACTAGAAGACTATGAGCAGAGAAATGAAACTAACTATATTCCAAAATGTTCTCTCTAACTTCTGCTGTGAAACTAGATTAAAGAGGATAAGACAAAAGGCAGAAATGCAGTCAGATGAGTCAGAAAATTGGTGAAGCAATCCAAGAGAGAAAAGTGGCTTGGCCTAGGGAAACAGCATTGGACCTGGTGAGAAGTGAAGCGATTGTGAATATTGTCAGAAGGTTATTTCTAAATTAATAAAATATTGGTAAAGAAAAAGAGCATGAGCCAAAGATGATTCCAACTTTTCAACCAGGCCAAACAGAAAGTTAGGATTGTGCATTGGAATAAGTGAAACTACAGGAAGATCAGGTTTGCTTTATATGATTAGAGAGAAACCAAAACTCAAGTTTTAGAAATTTTCATTTGGAAGTATGCATTGGATACTTAAGTAGAAATGCAAATAAGAATCATGAATTCAAGAAATTTTTCTGAGATAAAGATATAAATATGTGAGCTACTGGTCTTTCAAGGGTATTTAAAACCATGACAATAAGTGAGCTCATCAAAAGCAGTAGTATGAATACAGATGTCCAAAACCTGCTTACTGAAATCCTCTAATGTTAAAAAACAAAACAAAACAAAAAAAAACCCCAAAAAACAAACAAAAAAAACTTAAGAAGAAAGAAAATAACTACTAAAGGAGAACTACGTAGAGTAACAATTAAAAGGGAAGAAAAATCAAAATCAAAAGCTTGTGATATCCGGATCTAAGAAGCACAAATGGCAATTCTGAGCAAATCAAAAATACTTCCTTTCCTTGTGGCAAAGTACTACAACCTGCTGGAAGCTGTTTGTAAAAACTATATTAAGATCTGTGGCTCCAATATATTTCCTCAATTATAAACCCTGAAGGTGTGTCAAGGTGGTGGAGTATGTCAAATATTCACAATAGAAGTAGGTTTATAACCATTGAGAACTGATTAACATATTTAGCAAACTGAAGGATTTTGTGACCTTGACAAATGCAGTTTTGAAGCTGGGGAAATGAAAGTCTAATTCTTGTGGGTTTAAAAGAAAACGAGAAGACAGAGATAGTGACAATTGACAATTCCATCCAGGAATTATCCCCTCCAGAAGGGAAGGCGCACTGTGAAGTTGTTTTAAGAGAGTAGGGTGGAAAATAATTGGTAATGAAGAAGAAAGAAGGAAAAAATTAAGACTGCCAATATTTTGTAATAGATGAGAGAGAATGGGATCTAAGCTACTAAATGAAGGAATTGGCTTTAGAGAAAGATATGGAAATATAGTTCATTCATAGGAAGAGGTGAGAAGCAGAGCACCTGGGTAGAGATGCAGCTAGAGGGTCCATGTGATTAGATCATGTGGACATTTTCCTCCTGTTCTTACAGTAGTAAGAAGCAAGACCGTCAGAAGAAAATGAGGATGAGTACAGAGATTCAAGAGTTCTCTGGCTAGCATTTTATCACTTTTACTATTTCTCTAGGAAATAAGAATCTCGAAGGTACTCATATATTTTGGAAGTACATTTGAAATTTTTTCTTATTATTATATGATAATTATACAGAATAGTGGATTTTGTTTTGTCATATTGGTATATTAAGATAACAGGTTTTGATCACCCCACACACACTATTTGCCCTCTATCTTTATCCTCCAATTCCCTCCCTTGCAGATCCTCTACTTCTTCATTAATGGTTTCTTTTCAGCATTCATTTTGGTTGTCATTGTTGGTTTTTTTTTCTTTCTTTCTCTAGATTCCACATAGGAGAGAAAATATGCAATAATTGAATTGCTGAGTTTAACTTGTTTTTCCTAACATGATGATCTCTAGTTCCAACCATGCTCCTAAAGATGACATGATTTATCTTTATGGGATGATACCTCGATTGCACATATAGACCATGTTTTGAAAATCTATTCATCAGTTAGGCTGATAGCATAAATTGGGTTTTATGATTCGTACTACTCAGCACAGCTGGACTCTGATGAGCAGGAGCAGAATGTAGAGCTTATGGGGTTTTGTTGTTTCTTTTATTTTCACAGGGAAAGTAGGTTGAGAAAGAACTGATGAGGAGAGCAGGAATGGGGTACAATTTCCTGGACCACCAGGGCCTCTGCAGCAAGACCACACCAACCTTCTCAAATTGCAAGGTTAATGTTAATGTAGCCAGGAAATAGCAAGAATTTTCCCAGATGGAGGGAAGGGCAGGAGCTGAGTGTTCCGGTCCAGCAAGGCCACACAGCATGCCAGTCTCTGTTCCCAGCACAACTGGAATATTGCCAGGAGCTCACCGCATGTGCAAATTGAGAAGAGGATGAGGATGATTAAGGCCAAGTAGTGATTTGTGGTTTGTTGGAGCCCACTGTGATTCTTTAAAATTTATAGAACATGCAGAGCATAAAGAGCAAAAATCAGCATACTACAGTGATGCACTCACATCAATGTTTATAGCAGATCAATTCACAATAGCTAAACTATGGAACCAATCACCTAGGTGTCCTTCAACAGATGAATGGATAAAGAAAATGTGTATATATGTTCCACACACACACGATGGAATATTACTCAGCTTTAAAGAAGAATGAAATTATGGCACTTGCTGGTAAATGGATGAGTTAGAGAATATCATGCTAAGTGAAATAAGCCAGACCCAAAAACCCAAGGGCCTAGAATGTTTTCTCTGATCCGCGGATGTTAATTCACTGTAAGTGGGAGGAAGAGCTATGGAAGAATAGAGTTACTTTAGATTAGGTAGAGAGGAGTGAAGGGAGGGGAAGAGGTATGGGGGTAGGAAGGATAGTAGAGTGAAACAGGCATTATGACCTCATGTACATATATGACTGCATGACCTATGTGATCTCACAAAATGTAGAATCAGAAGAATGAGAAATTATGCTCCATTTATGTATGATCTATAAAAATGCACAAATGCATTCCACTGTCATGCATAACTAATTAGAACAAATTTTAAAAATTAAAAAAATTAAAAAGGGGTTCTTTCAAAAAAAAAAAAAAGCAGAGGAGGTGCTTCCTTTTTCTTTTTCTAAGTCCAGTACTTTGCAAGACTTTGCTGCATGCTTTCTCTTGTTCCCCCAGTCCTCTCTGCTGGGTCCTTACCACCTTACAAGATTGGTTTGGCCACAAGTTGAAAATGTGACTGTTTATTCCTTGGGTACTCACAATGGCTTCCTATTAAATATTATGTGTTATTTTTGCCTAATCCTTTCCCATGCTTTATTGCTGCTAGGAACTAATTTTTTTAAAGGGGAATAGAGTATTATGTAATAAGATTACCTCTTTATGCCCCTTGCAAAGCTCTACCCAGTGTTTCTATAAATGAAATAAGCTTATGCCTCCCCATGAGGTGTGCAACTAAAAAGAAAAAAGATTTGGGCTGGGATGACATGTATCTCTAAAGTATGCAGACTTGAATTCTTTTAGATAAATAACAGAGCTTTATAGCTGATTCATGTGTTAGCTCTATTTTTGGTGTTCTGAGGAACTGTCATACTGATTTTCGTAGCAACTATACTAATTTATATTCTCACCAACAGTGTATAAAAGTTCCTTTCTCCCTGAATCCTCAGCAGCATTTATTGTTATTTATATTTTTGATGATTGCCATTCTGACTGGGATGAGATGAAATCATTATGTAGTTTTGATTTACATTTCCCTGTAGGCAAAAGATGTTGAACACTTTTTATATTATTATTGTAGTTTTTCATATAATTATTTGCAGTTTTTTTGAAAAGTATCCGTTATTTGCTTGTTTGCTGATGTGCATATTTTGAAAAAGATCCTTGCTTTCCTGGAATGAAACCAAATTTGTCATGATGTCTTGTTGAAATGGGTTTGCAAGCATTTTATTAAGATTTTTTGTATCTATTTTTGTCAAGGATATTGGTCTGTAATTTTCTCTTGTTAATTTGTCCACATTTGGTTTCAGTACCAAGGTGATACTAGCAATGTTGAACGAACGTGGACGCTTTCCTTCCTTTCCTATTCATGGAATAATTTGAGAAGCATTGGTGATAGTTCTTGAAAGGTCTGATAAAATTGAGCTGTGAATTCATTCAGTCCTGGGCCTCTCTTTGCTGGGACATATTTTATTATTGCTTAAATTTCATTATTACTATGAGTCTTTTAACGGTTTCTAGAAACTCTTGGTTCATTTTGGAAGGTTGTATGTGTTTGGAAGCTTATCATTTTCTTCTAGAGTTTCCAACATTTTGGAATATAAATTTTCAAGGTAAATCTGAATGATCCTCTGGATTTCAGTGGTATCTACTGTGATATCCTCATTTCATCCTTAATTTTGTTAATTTAGGACATAATCCTCTTTCTTTTGGATGTCTAAGGGTTTATTAATCTTGTTCAACTTTTTATAGAACTCTTTGCTTCATTGATCCTCTGTATTTTTCTTTGTTCTCTATTTTATTAATCTCAGCTCTGATATTTATTATTTCTTTCCTTCTACTGGCTTTGTGATTGGTTTGTTCTTCTTTTTCTAAGATCTTGAAATGTCTCATAAATTAATAAATGTGATTTATTTGAAATCCCTATGATTTTTTTTAAATGTAGGCACACAGCTATAAAATTTCATTTTACAACTGCTTTGTCTTCATTCCACAGACTCTGGTATGCTGTTTTTCTATGTTCATTTGATTCGAAGCATTTTTTAACTATTCTCCTGATTTCAATGCCTTACTTCATTCAAAAATGTATTGTTCAACCTCCATGTGCTTTTTATTTCTGTAGTTTTCCTTTTGGTTTGATTCTAATTTCATTTGATTATGATCTCCTAATATAAAACAAATTATTTCAACTTTTTGTGTATTTGCTTCGACTTTCTTTATGACTTAATATCAGACCTATTTTGAAGAAAGATCAATGAAGAGCTGAAAAGCAGGAGTATTCAGGCATTATTGAATGAAATAATTCTGTAGATGTCTGTTTATTTGATCTACATTATTGTTTAAATATCTTTGTTGATATTTTTGTCGGGAGGACCTATTATCAGTAGGAGTATTGTATTGAAGTCATTTACTATTATTGTATTATGACCTGATTGTCCTTTATATTGAGTAGTATTTGTTTCATGATGTAGGGTGCGCCAACTTTTGGGGTCTAGATATTTACAATCATTTTAAAAATTATTTCCTTTTTCCAATGTGTAATGAAGTACTTTTTCTGATTAGTTTTGGCTGCTTTTTCAAACATGATCATAACTACTACTTGCTTTTAGATTCTATTTGCATGGAATATCATTTCTCATCCTTTTACTTTCACTTTGTGAACATCTTTTCCAGTGATGAATGTTTCTTGCAGACAATATACGGTTGGGCCTTGCTTTTTAAATTTGATCTTACAGTTTGCCTTTTAATTGGAGGACCATTTACATTCAAGGTTATCATAAGGCAATATGCTCTAATTCCTATCATTTTGTTTTATTTCAAATGTTTTATTCATTCCTAATTCTCATACACTTACCTTTCTTCTAGTGAGATTTATTCTTTCCTTGTTCTCTTATTTTAATTCTCTTCTTTTGTATGTACATTTCTTTTAAATATCTTTTGTAATGCTGACATAGTCATCATGAATTTCTTCTGTTTTTGCTCTTCTTGGAAAATTTTTATTTCTTTTTCAATTTGCTTTACTGGATATGGTAATTTAAGCTCACAATTAATTTCTTTCAGGGCTTAAAATACATTATTCTATGCCCTCTTGGGTCTTTAGAACTTTTGCTGAGAAATCTGCTACTATTCTGTTGGGTTTGCCTTTGAGTGACTTGGCACATTTTTCTCAAAGCTTTTAAAATCCTTTTTTATTTTGAGTTTTTGGCCTTTTAACTATAATGTTTCAGAGAGGTTGTTTTATGGTCATGTGTATTTGGAGTTTGAAATACCTCCATTACCCAAATGAATTTCCATTTAAATTCCAAGATTAGTGAAATTTTCTTCTATCATTTTATCAAATAATTTTTCCATGTCTTGAGCCTATATTTCTACTCTTAAGATCTTTGTGACTTAAATTTTATGTTAATGTCTCAGAGTTCTATATGTTCTTTTCATAATTTCTTTTTTATTTATTATGGTCTGAAAGTTCTTGTTCATCTACTTTGTAATGAGTTCTGATACTATTTCTTCTGCATGATCTAGTCTATTGGTGAAACTGCTAAATTTTTTATTTGACATTAAATTTTTTATTTCTAAGATTTCTGTTTGGTCATTTTTCATAATCTATTAAAATGCACTTTTACATCCTATATTATCTTTCTTAGTTCATTCCTTAGTTCTTTTAATTCACTTATCATTTTACAAATGAGAATTTTCAATTCTCAACTTTTCAATATTCCACTTTGATAGCTATAGATTCAGTTACTAGGTAATTGTGAATTTTTGGATTTGTATTCTTTGACCAGTTTTCTCATGTTTTCTGGATGTCTATATTGAGATTTCCACATCTGTTGGGATGGATATCTCTTCCACTATTATGTGAGAATCTTTTTAATGAGTTGCTTTCTCTTTAAGATGTATTCCTCATTTGGGACATATCTCAGCATCAAAGCACAAGCACTAAGTCAAAGTTTTTAGCATACTATGTTCAATTCCCAGCACCATTCTGAGAAGAAAATGACCATTAGTAACTAGCAGCTTGAGTTATATGCTAACATATAAGAAAAACTCATTGAAAATGTTTTCTACAACTTCACTGCAGATTGCAGATTGCCTCCTACTGCCCAGCATTTTCAGCAAGTCTGTGTCAGAGACTCTTCTCTCAAGCCTACCTTGACTTGGGGTGGATACCCATTGACCTAATAAAAGGAAGAGTTACCTTTGGGTCATGGAAATTTTAAAAAGGCCAGGATTTTTGATCTTCCATGAAGTAAGCCCAGACAATGAATCTGTTGGTAAGACAGTTCACCAATAGCACCATCTGAATGCTTAAGAAAGTTCAGTGAACTTCTCCTGCACAGAAGTGAGCAGTGGCCTTCTCTCATCTGCTTTCTGCTCAGAATGTGTATTTTCATGATGGTGGGGACTGCACTTCTTGAGATGGCTGATGTTCTGTCTTTCAGTCTGCCATATGGGAGCTTTGCCTCCCACCCAAGCTACTGTGCTCCCAGTCTGGTGTAGTGTGTTTCATGGATTAACTCTTTTCTTATTCTGATTAACAGTATTTCTGTATTTGACATGGTCACTGACTCTCTCAAGTTGCTCTCCAGCACTTTCTCATGGACTCCCTACCTCATCATGTAGCTGTAAGCCTGTTGATTCAACCATGGGGAGCAGCTGGTATATGCTGCACTCCTGTAGTCTTCCAGTTTCCCTTCCTCTCAATAACAGATTTGAGAACATATGTCCTTTATAACATAGTTTTATTAACCAGCTCTAGTTTTGTCTAGTCACTGATTTAAGTAGTGATTTAACAATAAAAGTGGTCTGTAGTATTGTGCTTCTAATCTCTATTGTATTATCAAAGTTATACCAACTTATAAAATGTGCTATACTAATTTCAGTACCATCAAAATGTGGGAGAATTTTTGTTGTCTATTCTATTTGACTTGTTGTTATAATATGTTTGGCCTCTGCAGAAGGCTAGCCTAGAATGTAGCACTTCATAGGGAATTCTAGCTCTTTATTTAAAGGATAATTATATCTATGATGGAGGATAAAAAATCAAAATTCAGATAGGGATATATCTTTGTTTCAAAATGTATTGGAAGTTTTTAGCCTGACTAAAATGATATTCAAAATGTTGAAAATGTTGACTAATGGAGTTAAATTCATTTGAAGCATTTCTAATAGAAACTTATTCTTGATTCTGAGTAAATTCAAGTCAATAGCTTAAGAAAATATAACCTCATTCTCCTCTGTTTGTATTTGAAACAGAATCAGAAATTGTTTTAAGAGTAAGATCAAGTCACCAGTAGAGCTGACAGTTGTTAAGATAAAGAGATGCCAGGCAGAATAATCATCATCCTCAACTTACATGTTAAAACTTAGCTATGTATCACTTTGGCAATCATACCTTTGGAAGGGCAACTGGGTTATTTAGACTACTAGAATTATAAGAAAGATGTGGAAAATTAAAAGCACAGAATCAAAAGTGTAAGTATGAAGGGCACTAGAGATAGAGAAATAATTCAAGAGCATGTACTATGAGAAAGTCTAAGTGACCTTTAATTAATAGTAATATCAGGAAGCAAAAATAGTAGAAATGCAAAAATATAGGGCGAATGATGACACTCGAATCACAATATTGCATTTTGAGACCAATAGACTGAAGAATTTGATTTTCCAACATGATAGATGTATCACACATTGAACTCTAGGGACTTGTCTCAATATATGAAAGCCATTAAACAAGCACTTCAGGGTGTTTAGCAAGAGATGCTTTATTGTAACAATGGATTTGAGCTTCACCTTCACCTTGAAAAGAGTTTTCTTTGCAGCATCATGTGAGAAAAATATAATATCAAAGTGAGATCTTGTACTACAGAATCTTGTTATCACTGATTGCAATGACAGAGATGGCAGTGCAAGTGCATCTGGTAGTCAGTTGTTTTGTTTAAGAGAAGGACACGATGGTTGATCCAGTAAAATCAATAATCAGTCATCAAACGAAAGAACTTGAGAATATATTTCAGGATTAAAAATGTAAACAATAGCAGAATTGTGGTTCTAGTACAAATACTCATTAATCATTCATTAGGAAAATCATTTTTTTTTTTTGTAAAATTCTGACCACCACATTTTGAACCTATAGTGATGACTCCTCTTTTGCTATTTAATATATTTAATATAGAGTTTATGAATATGGTTGTTCTTTAGGCTCAATGTCCATGTATTGAAACCATGTTAGAACTGGAGAAGAAAGAAAAAAATAAGGATAGCTGAAAAATTTCAACTTAAGTATATTTATTATCAAAAAATGACAATCTAAAAAGATACTGTGTTTTATACTATTCTAATGAATTAAAAATATGTCTAATAATCTTCTGGAAATCTGAGATAATCTCAAAGGATTTGATGAGTTTTCAAAATGTTAATGTAATAGGAATTTAAATGAGAAGACCAAATTACCTTTAATTAAATTATACAACAGCATAAGTCTACAAGCTGCAAACTTTAATTTATAGAAAATTGAAGAGGATAAAATAGTACACAGACCCATAAAACTGATTATCTCTTATCACAATCTCTTCAGTTAAAACAGATCAGTATAGTTTGCTATAGTATTTGATGACTAATACTAAGATGTCCTAATCCCAGCTTTGATCTTTGGATGAAGCTGTTTATCCTATTATAAACTTAGATTGTAGTAATCAATTGCTGGTCTCAGGATGAGGGAATAAGTCTTAAATGCAATAATTGAAGAATATGGTACAAGATTTATGTTGCAATTAACCAATTTTATGAGAAAAATTAACTATACGTAAAACAGACTATGACATTTCTATATAGCACATTAACACCTTGTATGCAGTCATGATTTAAGAGACTATGCTATTTTAGAACTTTAGTTCTGGGTGGTTGAATGTTAAGAGTTAAGTTTCTTTCAAATAAAACCTATTTTAAAAAACTGGCATAAAAATATTTTAAGTTTTAAAGAAGCTGATAGTTAATAGTACCATATTGTTTATTTTAAATATTCTAAGAGAATAGATCTTACGTGTTCCTCCTACATACACATTCACAATGATAACTACGCATCATGTTGAATGTGTTAATGAATTTGATTGTGGTAATTATTTTACACTGTGTATGTATGTCAAATCAGGTTGGGCACCTTGAATATAAACCATTTTTGCCAATTATACCTTTATAATGCTGGAAAAAGAAATTAATTTCTTTTTTTCTTTCTCTCATTCATTAAAATTATTGAGCATCCAAAGTGTGCAATGAATACTCTATCAATAATTAGTACCTTGGTGGCCATAAACACATTACAAAACATCTTTAGCCTCAGATGCCTCACATTATAATTGGATTAATAACCCTGCTTCAGAAAATTTTGTAAAATAAAGTAAGATAATAAATGTCAATGAGAGATAATCACTAAATTCAAACAATATTTAGTTTTCTGCCTTTTTAATATCAACCTAAAATATTTCCATTTTGCTATTAAATTTCTTTATTTACATTAGATAAAATATATTCATTAATATGTAGTAGTAATGGTATGCATTATCAGTTTAGTATTAAATAAAAGACCATATCATGCTAATGCACAAATGATTAAACATACAAATAAATCTCCATGATTTTGTTTCTAGCAACTCTATTTGATCTACTGTCTTCATAGCCAAAATTTCTTTGATATAGGATCTTGCTATGGTGCCCAGGCTGGCTTCAAACTTAAGATATTCTGCCTCAGCCTCTTGAGTAGCTGAGATAGGTTTGTGCTACTGTGCCTACTCATAGTCAAACTTCTTAAAAGTAGTTTTGACTTCCAATTTCCAATTTCTTCCTTATACTTGAATCATAACATCTACCTTCATTTAAAGTCTTCTTATTCATAGTGCTAATTATTCTTGCCTCTCCCAGGTATTAGAATTTCATCCATCCATTCAGTCATTAAGCAAATACTTATTCAGTGAATATAACTTCTGCCTGTCACTGGACTATATCCTGGGAATATAACAGAGGATATTTATGTTTCTTCCACCTCAATAAGTAGTTCTGCTTCAGCTGATGTTGGCATCTTTTTGTTCAATCTCCAACAGTTGAAATTATATGCAAAATGTCATAAAATTCATGTCTCAATATTATAATTTATCTTTTTTCCACAAAATAAGAATTTATTGACCATAAGTGTAAAATATTTCAGTTCAGAGGCAAGAATTATATGGATGAATATTAAAAAATTGCAATGACAATTTTTAACTATTATAAAATTGAGAAAACTATAAATAAACTTTGTGATGCTTAGGTGCTGACAAGTCACTTATGCTGGAGAAATCTGATAAATTTACCCCATGTGTGTTTTGCCAAGTATTGAGATTCTCAGAAAAAAAGCTCTTTAAAATACTAATAACTTGGTTAGGACAGAATTTTTCTAGTCTATGAATTGCTTATCTACCTACAAGCTAAATGAGCTACTGTAATACATGTATGCATTAACATACCATTTCTAAAACCTAAACTTTTCCTAAATTACCTAGCCATGATAGATGGAACTTCTGCAGATTTTTTTATGGCAGCATCCCAGAATTTATTTAATTTACCAACAGAACTGAAATATTCAGCAGCACCCTTATCTCAGGACCAATTATTTATAAGCATTCCCACAAAGTTTAATGATCCAACAATGGAATGAATTTCCATGTGCTTTCTGCATGCTCACAATCTAGTTATGTTCTGTGAGTAGATCCAGAAGAAACCTCCTTCACTAAGACATTAAGAACCACGTTAGTGAAGGTACATTATGGATCACCAGAAGTTCTGCAGTTGCTTACCTTTGTCGGCCAGTGATGACTATAGAAAATGCCACCACTGAGATGCATTCACAGATTTCAGAATGGATACTGTGATACCAGAGTATTAGATGTGAAGTTGCAGCATTTAACCACCCAAGAAAATGTGTACACATCTAGAATCAAGGGTAGCAGAATTGTACAGGTAATTAGAACGCGTCAGTTTAACAGATCTCTGGCAATGGTTAATACATTTTGACATCCCTAAGAACAAAACGGATAAAGGACTTGTGAGAATATAGTTAAATTTATATGACAATAAAAATCTTTAGATCTGGAACCAAAAACATGACTTGAGTCAACACAGTGGAAAGATCTAGCCTGCCATCTATCTTCTAGACCTATGTTAATGCTCAGACTGAGTTCCTTGAGTAGAGGGAGCATTAGGGCACTTAATACCATTGCTACATGACTCACAGTAAATCTTTCCCCAAGCCTTCCCCCAAAGGAATCTGCAGGTCTTTTGTGGCACAGTGCCTTCAATAAAGCATAGTCAGTTTTTTTTCTGGCACCTGTATTTGTAGATTTCACAGGTTGGCACTACTGGTCACATCCTTCCCTTCAGAATGCTTTTCCATTGAGATTCATATTCTATTCTCTCTTGTTTCAGCTTTCTACAGCTTTTACTTTTCTCCTCCTTTTTATATTTAATATACTGTTCTATTGGCATGCCATATAGACACAGAAAAGGTCATACATCCTGAGAATATTTAACTCAATGAGTCACCCAAACAGAGCATCCTCATAGAGCCATACTATTGATCAACACAGAGCATTACCACCTCCTCACATTTCACCTTTCTGATGCCTCCCAGTTACAGCCCCTCAAGGCAGTCCCTAACATGGCTTGTAAATTCACCAATCAATTTTACCTGTTTTTGAGCTCTATAAGAGTGTATAACACAGTATGAATGCTTTTGTCATGGCTTCTTTTGCCCAGAATGATAAATCAAATATTTTGAAGAATGCTTTGAGGTTGTGTGCAGCTATAAGTCATTTATTTATCTTACCTCAGTGGCGTGAATAAACACAAATTATTTATTCCTTTTATTACTGATGAAAATCTGGGCAGTTTCTTCAAATTTTTTCTAATATATTAGAGAGTATTATGAAAATTCCTGTGTAAGTCTTAGCAGAATATGTACCTAAGTCATTAAATATGATTAAGTTTAAGTCATTAAATATGATTAAATATCAGTGTTTTGATTTTGATCCTCTTCTGTTTATAGATCCATTGATTTTCTCTGGTTCTTAATACACATGCTGCTTCTGTTACTGTTTACTTCTTAAAGATTTCTATAGCTCCATCCACCTACTGAGAACTATATTTGAACTTTTAAAAGTTACTTCCTATATTTTATATTTATCTTCCTCCTAAACTAATATTTCTGTCTGTATTACTCCTAAAATGAATGCATGCAGGATACATTGTAGATCCCTTCAAATCTTGCCTTTTTCCACTTCCTCGTTTGGTTATGAAATGCATCAATCCTACTTAATTAATTAAGAATCCATATCTTCTCCTTGTAGGTTGCACATTTTCTTGAACTCTTGTGCCATCTGCTGCCCCTGTCTTAGTTTCTACATTTATCTCCACTTGAAAATGTGTGTCCAATAAAGTTCATGACAGCAGGGCTGAAGTCTAGAGATTTAGAGTAGATGTCCTGTTACAAATTAGTTATCATGTTCCAGATAAAAGTTTCTATTCTCTCAAACTCCTACTGCACTAGTACAAGAGTGAATGCACTGAATACCAATTGAGAAACTGGAAAATAATAAGCAACAAGAAGTTTGAAAAGAAAGAAGAACCCAGAAACCCTGCTTTTCTGTATATTTGGTGGATAAGCCCCCCTGAAGAATTAATGCCCTGGTAGTTGTGCCTCCACATAGATAAAAATTGAGATAAAAAGAGATCTCAATCATGGCAAAAACAAATTGATCCAACTGGATGATGGCTGATAAAATACATCATCACCCCGAGTTCAAAAAGATCTTGGCTGAGCAAGGCAGCAATTCAGAAAATAATAAAGTCTGCAGAGAAAATCAAGTAAGTTTCTTGGACTTTATATAAGAGGACCGGGAATGAAAGTCATCAAAATATTGATGAGTAAAGCTCTATGATCACTACAGAAATGATGTCAGTGAAGATAGCATATATCTGAGGATGAAATTTTGTCATTAGAATATACCGAAATATCAAAAGTTTATGTTCATTGGTAATTTATTTTAAGCCTCACTTCCAAGGATGTGAGTGTGTGTGCTATGTGTGTGTGTGTTTGTGTGTGTGTGTTTTTATAAAGATTAATTGAACATATATATTTCTTCTAGAATTAAAACCTTTAGCTCTTTCCTCATTGTTTATTTGATTGTGTGTAGACATATTGTGACAGAGATGTCAAAGATGGCTTTGACTTTATTTCTAGACAGTTCCCAAAGTGCCTAAATTTCATTTATATTAAACTTCAAGAGTTTTAAATATTACTTTTTATATTAGTTTACTTAGCCTTGGCTCATGTGGTTTAATTTTCCTTGAATTCGCTATTCTTATTTGCCCATCAGAAAAATTCCTAGTTATTTCTGAGACTGTACTCTAAGATCTCTTGAAGTTTCTTTTGACCTTCACAAGGAGTCTTGTATTATTGCTTTTTTTTGCTGTTGTTGATATTACACAGTGTTGACTCTTCAACTTTAGTGTTTTAAGTGTAATAACAATTATTGTTTTTTAAATAAAATATTCCTTGTTCTAATGCTAAATTTGTTCATAAGAATTTTTAGAATTAACTCAAAAATACATTCGGAAAATTCTGACACAGATAGTTTGAAAACCATACTTTGAAGACTTGATAGCTATTGTTAGTTTTCATTTTATCCTTCCTTATAGACTCTACTTTACTTAACCATAGGGAATGGATAATTACTGTCCTCACACCTGTCTCAGGGATGGATTAGTGGTATGGATTTGATAATTGATAATATTGATTTATCAGACATTAATGTGGATCTTAATAAAAACGTACATGATTTTAAACTTTTAAAAATATTAAAATAACTAAAGACTCACTATACATCTATGAATCTGATACTGTTATTTAATTCCTGTTTTCAAATGAATAAACTCAAGAGTAGATTGTTTGTTTCTGGACAATAGAAAGTGAAGCTATAATTAAAATACAAGAAGCATTTGTATTATACACGAAGGACCTTAACCACTATACATTTCTTGAGAGTTAATATTTGTAAATATTCATCATGGCATAATAATACAAAAATATGGGCTGATGTCAAATGTATAGTGTTGGGAGTGGCAACTGTAATATGGATCTTGAACTGTCCTGTGACAGAGGCAATGCCTCTCTTGGGAACTCCTCCTGTGAAGGTGTCAATTTGAGACTACCCAGTAGCTATGGTGATGCCCTGTTCAATAGGAGGTTCTGCACCAGACACAGATATTCAGTTCTTGACCTTGAGGTTCAAATGCCAATCGTTGAGGATAGAAAGTTATGGGTGCAAACTGATAATCACCATCAGTCTGCTCATATTCATGACCTTGGTTCTGCTTGCTTTGAAGAAACTTTCTTACAATAAACCATTTGGATGTTTATACCTATGTAATAAACATCCTGAACTTGTGTGTCACTACCTCCCTACCAGCACTGTAGTCAGCCATAAGACATGGCTTTTTCTCTATCTGAGTATCTGTCTTTTCTCATTGCCCTCACTGCCTGGGTTGGGAACCTGAATTAACAGCCAGCCATGCAGGTCTCAGCAGTACAGCCTGATAAATTACCCAAAAGGAAGCAAATAATTTTAAAGATTACCTACATGAGTATGTTTTACATATGCATTTTTCCAACTTTTGACTAGTAGAAATAGTGCTTCTAGAAAGACTATCATACATAGCTTTAAGTGGAATGAATACATTTTTGTGTGTATATGTATTTGTGTGTGTACCGTGTATGTGTATACACACACATATACACATGCAGAACAAATAAATACCATGAGGTAGTAAACATGTTCAGTATTGCAGGATGCAATCCTGTAGCTTAGTATAGAAAAAGGACTATGAATTTCGACAGAAATGAACATTGATTTTCACCTCAGATCTTCCCTGTATTTTCTTTCCAATTGTGTTCTATCGTGTTGAAAAAGAGAAATAATATTTAATATGTACTGTAATAAGATAATTAACTAAAAGGACATATAGTACCTGCATCTTACTGTATCCAAAAAAAGATTTCAAAAGAAATGTCCTTAACAATTAATGAAGAATAGCATTGAATAAAGTTAATTCCTATAGTGATTATAAAAATCAACTTTACTCAAATGAGGAGTACATGCAAATAGATGATGTAAAACACTTGGAATTCAATAATGCAAGTACATTGAATTTTATATTTGTTCACATTTATATCTATAGTCTTCTCTTCTTTTGTTGTAAACCCAAACAACAAAAGCCATAATTCCCATGTAATACCTTTCTTCTGCTCTTTAATATTTTTAGTATAACTATATAAAAAGTACATTAAATATTTAAATAAGTTAATAATTTTATATGTGAATTTAGTGTTAGTATATATATATATACTATATATATATATATACTCTAAATATTTCATGACAAATATATTTACAGAAAATACAAGGAACTTCATGGTTATATGATGATTTTTGTTCACCAAGTATCTGGTTTTAGCTGTACACACATGCAAGGCACTTATAAAATGTATTTGTGACTATTGGAAGAACTTTCCTCTTACAGACTTTGAAGAAAGAATTTCACAAACCAACAATTGCATATAATGAAATGTGTGTTCAGTCATCTTATATAGTATTAAAGTAAAGGACTAGTTAATATGACGTCATCACAGGGGCAATGTACTTTGATAAATATTTTCCTATAGCATAATAAATGCCAATAACTTTCTAGTCTGGCACGCTATTGCAGAGGCAATGCCACATACATTAGTGGGTTTTATTTTGGGGGGGGGTGCAGGTATTTCTTTTCATATGATACAGCTCACTGCTGAAATCAAATTCTATGTTAGACTTAAAAATGTTCAAGCAGCATGCACGAAATCCTTTTAAGATATATAAAAGACTTACTTCTACCTAATATAACATTTGGGTATTGAATTATCTAGGACTGATATGGAGCCCTAATCTAGGGGATTTTTGATGAACCTAGACACTCATACTTTTGCATTTCCTTTCAGAATACTTTCATTACCTCTTATTCAATATTTAAGTATGACAACTCAATTTTTGATGTAATAAAATGAATACAGGATAGAGAAAATATCTCATTCAATTGAACACATTAAAAAAGACTGTGTATGTATTACTTGTGCTCACATCTCAGTGTTTACCATGTATTCACAAAATCAAACAGACCTCAGGTTGGGGAATGCAATCTTTGTTCTAAGAATGAAAATGCCTATATGCAAATTGTACTTCTTTTAAATAAGACAAGAAGGATTGTAAGGGGATTTCTAATCTTCTCAATTACTTGCTTATTGTAAGATTTGGCTATTTAAAAGAAAAATTATTAATGCTTATTATTTTTCCTTCAATCACATATATTTAATAAATTAGATCAGATCCCTATAAAACTTGAACAATAGGCCTTCCAGAAGAATAAATAAATAAATAAATTTTTGTGGCCTTTAACTAAGGAAAGATTTCTTTGATATAGTCCAAAAGAAAAATTCATAATAGAAAATAGTAACAATGTAACAATGAATATAAATTTATAAATATAAAAATTCTATACTTTATAATCTAAAAATAGGGAGAAAACATTTGCAAAATATGTGTTATAAAAGATGTGCCTCTGAAATACCTAAACTCTTTAATAAGTAAAAAATGTAATACAATAAAAATATTTGAAGAGCCATTTTTCCAAAATAGAAACAGGCTTGGTGTATAAAAAAGATTTTTAATATTTTCAATCATTGGAGAAATGCACATTAAATGGAATACCACTATATAATGATTAGAATAAACACAATAAATACTAATTATCCCGTGTGTTGGAACTGAATCTCTCATGTACTTATGGTGGAATATAAGACATAACAATCATTTTGGCAAAAAAATCAGCTGCTTCTTACAACATTAAATACATACTCACCATCTCATCCACTTATTCTACTTCTACTTAGGTAGAAGAAATTATAGCATATTCATTCAAAAAGGTATACACAGATGCTCGTTGCAGTCTCATTTACAATAGTACCACAATGAGTATAACTCAAATGTATATCAATAAGTGAAAGAATAAATCCAACATTGTATCCTACAAAATGAGATTTAACTCAGCAATTAAACAGAAATACCACAGGTTCCCAAATTCCATCACCGTTGTCTCTTCAAACATCTCCTACCTTCACCCAGGACCCTGTCCTGGGCCACATTTCCTCCCTGTACTCCAAGACAAGGTGTGTGCCCTCACAGAGTGCCAGGTACCACACTGCAATCAGCTCTTCCCAGCAGAATTTCAAGAGGAATATTTAGCAGTTCAAGCAGGGTCAAGAGCTGACATTAAGCAAATTTCAAGGGTTATTTGAAGTTAATTGAGTTTAATCATATAATGATTTTATAATTAAAAAAAAATCGTGCTGTAACAATTGGATATTTGTAGGCAAAAACTAAATTTCAACATTGGCTTCATACCACTCACAAAATTGGAAGTCAACTATGCTCACCACTATACCACCAATGCTGCCTATTCACAAAATTGGATAATAGACCTAAATATAAAGTACAAAATTATATAAATTTTAGAAAATAAATAGGAGAAAATCTTAGTGCCTTGGATTTGGTGATACCTTCTAGACAAATGCTAAAAGAACCGTTCATGATGAAAAATTTGATAAATTTGAAGAACTTGTGCACAAGATAAATAGGAAGGGAGGGAAGAATGAAAGAGAAGAGAAAAATAATACAACTAATAAGTAGAAAAAAGATCTAAACTGCCACCTCCCCAAAGAAAATATACAGATGACAAGTAAGAGAATGAAAATATGTTCAATATTCTATCAAGAGAACCATTGATTGGAAAAACATCAAGATTTATTACATGTCTATTTGAATGGATAAAGCCCAAACCACTGACAACACCAAATATTGTGCTAATTAGGAGAAACTGAAAGCATCATTTATTGATTCTGGGAATGGCTGTGCCATTTTGGAAGATAGTTTTAAATTTTACAAAACCGAACATAATCTTAACATATAAATCAACAGCCTTACACCTAGATACTTAAACATATGAGCTGAAAACGTGTTCATACGAAACCCTGCATGTAAATGTTTATAGCAGCTTTATTCATAATCGCACACCCTTAGTAGCTATCACAATGCCCTTTGATAGGTTAGTAATGGGTAAACAAAAGGTGCATCTAAAACAATTGAGTATTCAGTGGTAAAAAAAAATAAGAAACCAAGCCATGAAAAAAACATAGAAGAATATGAAATGCATGTCACAAAATGAAAGAAACCAAACTGAAAAGGCTACTTGCCATATGAGTCCAAAGATAAGGACAACCTGAAAAAGACAGAACTATGGAGACCATAAAATGACCAGTAATTACCAGTGGTCCTTGTAATAAGTGAAGCTTAGGGGATTTTTAGGGAAGGAAAACTATTCCTAAGGTACTTTTACAATGAATGCATTACTAGGCAGTTGTTCAAACCCATACTGTGTAGGACCTCTGCTGAGGTCCAGCCTTAGCAGGGGTTGTGGCACAGCTTAGTGAGGGGGAGGGCGGCTGCGATGAGGAGAATAAAGCGACACAGACTTGAAGATCTGAGGCTAAGTTGTAACTTCACTGTTTCACACACGATCTATATATATTCATTCAGCTTGAGTACATTCTCTTGAGGTTACATAGAGGGGAAGGTGGTACAAGCTTTAAAGGAATGTGATGGACATAAGTATAATCAAATCAAAACAAGTTCTCCTACTTTTCTAAACAAAACATCACTAAACCATTAACTAGTTCTGGTTTCCGTCTTACTAGGAATGATAAGGGCCGAAGCCACCCTCATAAACTATATAGGTTTAGTACATCAAGGTTTAAAGTTGTGTCAAGGATAAGGAACAGCCAGATGAATTAACCGCACTTTTGACATTTCTCTCGAAGGCGGATATGAAGTATAGCACCTTTTAACCTTTCTATTGTATATAAAGTGGAACTTCCTTTTGTTAAGTAGTTAAACGACAGCTAAGAAGAGCACTTCTTTATAGCTCCTGTCTAAAGGAGACGGAGGTCTAAATCTAAGGGCTTTAGGGGCTAATCTCTAGGGGAATATTACAGTGTCCCATCAATCTTATATGCAATTCACTGTGGTTCCTGAACTGTGGAAAACAGTTTCACTAAGGGGGCACATCCTGGTTTGGGCTAAAGCAGCCAAGCAGTCTGGCTGCGTTAGGCTAACTGAGAGTGGTGGTCCTAATTCTAAGGACAAACAATAACTCTTATTGATCTGGCCCACAACATCTTTCTGTTAAGGTAATATTACATATGAAATCAATTAAGGCTTGAGTGATGTTATTTTTATGTTCCAAATCACTTAATATCTGATTTTCTACCAAAATCTTTAAATGCAAACATCCAAATATTACACCATTAACAATAATAACACAAAGACAAGAAGGAGCCTGCCACGTCCACATTTCCCAGAAGATTAGACAGTGTAAGAATCTTCGTTATTCCCAGTGGAACCATGTCAAGCACTGAGGGAAATAGTGGTGGGCACGGCAAACATCAAGAGTGACCTTCAGTTAACAATAATATGTCAATAACAATCCATTAATTATAGCAAATGTACCACAATAATGCAAGATGTTAATCACAGAGGAAATGAAAAATGGGAAAGACTGTATGGGAACTCTCTATACTCTCTGCTTAATATTTTTTATAAACTTAAGATTGCTTTAAAATAATATCTATTAATTAAAAAGGAAAAAATGAATGAACAATTGTCACATGTATCAACACACATGAATCACAAAGTAATTACACACTGTGATTTCACCTATGTAAAAATCTACTGAGCAAAAACTGTTCTGTATGAGGAATGGATTGGGAGTTACAAGGAGATTGAGCAGGGAAAGAGAGGCATTACTAAAGACATAAGGGAATTTGAGGGAAATAGATGTGTTCATTATCTTGATTATATTGGTGTTTATACAGATTCTAAAGTTAAAGCTTTTCAGATTTATTTTCAGATATATACATTAGACATGTTCAGTTGATTTTATAGCAATTATGCTTCAATGAGAAACACTTTTAAAATTCATTCATCTTGAATTTATGTTTATATGGAGAAAAATTATTTTTCTTTAAGTGCTACATATGCCTTTGGCATAGTATGGAGTTATATAAACTCAATATTTGTATTTTTATTTGTGTGCAAAGTAGAGTTTATGTCAAATTTTAAATCTATTTTCTTCTATTTTTATTCCATATCCTCAGGCATTAACATTGAGAACTACTTGTAAAAGTATTTGAAATGAATCATTTTCAGTATAACATGAATTTTAAAAAGATATCATTACAAACAAAATATAGATAAAATTCCCTTATATAGATTCATTTTTCTTATTAAAATGTCTTCATGGCATAAGGCCCTTATCCAAAAGTATTAATATACATATTTAAGTGGGCTACATAAATCAAAATCATGATATGTAGATTACATTGATATTTACTAAATCATGAGTTGAAATGCATTTATATAGTATTCACTTTTAAAAATTAACATACATGTTCAAAATAAATATTCCTCTTAACAACTCCTTTTTGATGACTGTTGTATACATACCTTTATGCTAGGTGTTATTGGAAATAAAATAAGCAGATGATATTATGACTGAAATACACATAGTACATTTGTCCTTAAGCTATTTAATGTAGCTGCCCAAATGTTTCAGTATCTTTTATAACCCTAGTAAATGGGGAAGGTATATAGAAATGTTCTCTAGGTTAACTGTGTCTATAACCTCATCTACTTTCTGTATTCTTTCTTCTTTTCAATTCTTCCTAATGACTTATCTAAAATTCGTCTTCATAATGTTTTTCATTAGAATTCTATGGGTTCTTATTACCTTTAAAGAAGTCTTATTTCACTTTAAGCATATTTTATACTTTCTGTTCTATATGAGAGAAATAAAGGTCTGGGCTAAACAACACGTTTTATTTGATGGAAGGTAGTTGAGGATATACATTGCTGCATTCAGATAAAAACACATTAGAATGTGCTTTTATTTACAATGAAAATGAAATAAGGCTGTGCTGCATGGGCAATCTGCAATGGAAAATGTTTTGGTCTCCCTGGGCAAACTGAAGTGGCAGGTATATTGAATTCAGTAACACTGAGTAATTAAGGCTTTACTTAAAACCTTTATATTAGAGAACCCTATTTAATAAGTTAAACCATTTCCCAAGTCTTTGTTAACCTATCAAAATAATTTATACATTTCACAGGAAGGATTCAAGCTAGACTAATATTTTATGAATATCTCCAATTCCCTAGAGTGGGCATTCTAAGCTTGTTTTTTTTTTTGTTTGTTTGTTTGTTTTTGAAAAACAAGCACTTTTCAAAAAACAAAATGCCCAATATTTAAAAAGAAAAGTACAGGCTAACCAGCTGAACAGACATTGAGTGTCCCAGAATTCACCTTGTCCACAATACCTGATAACCAATGCCACCTGCCATTTACTTCTTTTGTTCCCTTAAAAGTTCAAGAAGCTATTTGAATATATTATTTAAGAATATTATGGTGGAAAGTTAACCTGTCCAGAGGTTTAATCTAGCCATCATATTTGAAGGTTTGCTTATATGTGATTCAAGCCTACCTGGTCTATAATAGTGGACTACGGATACACAACTGATTGAAGTAGAAGCTACCCATCTATATATGAGACATGAATAAGCTTCCTTGAATTGATAATTCTTTCTTATTTATTTATTTATTTTTACAGACTGCATTTTGATCCATTGTACACAAATGGGGTATAACTTTTTGTTTCTATGGTTGTACACGATGTAGACTCACACCATTCATGTAATCATACATGTACACAGGGTAATGATGTCTATCTTGTTTTGGAATGGAGAATATAATAGTGATGTAAACTGGCTAAGCAAATCCCTATGGCCTCAGAAAAGACTACTTTACTGACCAGCATCCAAACTATGGGTGCTGATTGAAAAAATAGTAATTTAAGTAAGATATGTATTATACTTGCATTATGTGTGTGGGTTTTTTACATTATAGACATTCTACTATATGTTTATTGCTTTATATTATATACAGTTTTGCCCTGGAGTCAGAGAAAGGCATAAAAAGCCATAGCCTTGATGCTGAATAGCTATTCAGTTCTCTGTTAAGATTTCATTTTCTGTCCTTAGAGTCTCCATCTTATATTTCCAAGCAACAAATAACATATTTCCACAATTAACTAAGTAAAGCTTATTAACAAATGACTTTGAGAAAATCAAAGTGCCATTCAATCATTTATGGAATATTTTTGAAGAAGTAATGACAATAAAATTTTTCAGAAACATTTCTAAGATGCATGTAAAACTAGAATAAAAATTATTGGACTGGGGATATAGCCCAGTTGGTAGAGTGCTTGCTTTGTATGCACAAGGTCCTGGATTCCATCCCCAGGACCACAAAAAAAAATTATTATAATAGCTCTGCAACTTTCAAAATTAAGTAATCAGATTTCTAAAGTGGTTGAGAATTTTCAACAATTTACTTCATTAGAATTTTCCCATGTCCAAAGTGTCTCATGATATATACAGTTAAATAATTGATGTTTGACTAATATTCAGCTTGAAAGTTTATTTTGAAATGTTCCTCTTGAGAGGAAAACAGGCTTAGCATTGTATTGTAAAATTATCCAACCTTTCCTCTTTTCTCAGTGTGTGAGTTAAAGCATATTAGATTTCCTTCTAGGCAATTCATACATTTGCCCTAGGAGTTCAACTTGTTCTAATCTCAGAGGATCACTAGGCTGGAAAAGTTATATGAAGGTAAATTAGAAAATAGGTTCTTTCTATTGCATTGTCATGTTGGACTTTAAGATAAATTTGGTGATGTGGCAAAAACCCAAATTGGAATAAGCTGCCAATTTTGTAGATACATAAATAAAAGTTATAATGAAATTACCATATAAACCTAGAATGAAGGCCATCAAGGAATATAGGATTAAAATCTGTGTCTAAATATGTCCAAATATTTAGATATCTAAAATACCAATATCTTGGTTTATGATACAGTCATTGGAAATTATTTGGCAAGCAAAAAAGAAATAATGAATTTCTTGTTCAAATATATATTTTATTAAAATTTGTCCATTGGATATATCTTAGAGCATTTTCTAGTGCTTGAACAAATGCAATAGTTTTCAAAAATGTTGATTACTTCAAAACAATTTTCATTGCTTATTTTATTGTATTAATAATTATTAGGAGTATAAACTTATGTTACAAACTTATAAATTTATAAACTTATAAAACTCTTTTGTAGATGCACAAATGATTGAATTACCACCAAAGACCACTCTCTCAGCAACAATGTTGTACAAGAAATTAGATATTTATAAGAAGAGGTGTCACAGGGTTCAAAACAATTTTACAAGTTGAAACTGCATTTTTGATCACGTTATAGTAAGAAATAAAGTTGTGAGCATCCTGCCATTCTGATTTTGTTGAGAAAAATAAAATATTTGTTCTTAAAAGCTTATACTTAAATGATATAGTGAATTGCACAGTTGCTATGTTGAAAATATAGATTATAAAATCAGAAGATTACTGAGGCCTTGACATTGACATAAATTACAGAAATTTCCTTCATTGAAGAAAATTGTGAGAAATAGAACCTCGTGAATACTTTCTTGGTCCACAACTAAAATCCACACAGAGTAGAGGGAGGCAAGAGAGACACTCATCTTGGACACAAAATTTTAAAAGGTGCCAAAATCAGCAGTCAGATAAAAAGAAAAAAATATGCTATTTTCAATGGTGCAAAAATTCCACTTGAGTAAAATATTAGCATTTTAAATAAAGATAGGATTAGTATTATTCTGCTATAAACTATGACCACATCTAAATCACCATAGCAACCACTTACTTAGTTTTGTTGTATCTTCTTTTCCCAACTTCATTAAGACTACATCCTGCAGAAGACAAGATTGTCTCTAAATATAAATCTTTTAATGGTAAGTTTCCTGTTTCCTTCCTAAATACACTTAATTGCTTTTTTTTAGTTCCAAATTCCCGGGAGTAAAGTCTCCTTGTCAACCTTTCTTCTGTCCTCTACAATCCAACCACACAAACCTTCCTGTAGTTTAGAGCAGAAAATATGTTCTTTCACATTCTGGTGATTTCCATCATTTTTATTTTGTTTTTATTTTATTTTAAGTACTGAGAATTGAACCCAGAGGGGCTTTACCCCTGAGCTACATACCCATCCCCTATTATTATATTTTTAAATTCTAAGACAGTGTCTGATTAAGTTGCTTGGAGCCTTGCTAAATTGCTGAGAACTACCTTGAACTATTGTTCCTCCTGCATCAGGCACCTGAGTCTCTGGGATTACAGGCAAGCGCTATCATGCCAAAGGAACCATTTGCCTTATCTATATGTGTGCAATCAAATTTTATTTTAATTGCTCAATACACAAAATTATAAAGAATCTAACCATTTTCTTAATGAATTTCTTTTGACACCAGAAAATGGATTGCTAATAGATATTATTTACCTCCCTGGTCACAGCACAAACAAATAATTTTATCAGAGTTTAGAATATTTTAAACCGACATAGTTAACAATATCTTCATTTTGGTTTAAATACCTTGTTTAATCAGTGAATTGATCAATTATGCTTAAAACCAAAATTTGATTTGTTCTCAGGCATAGGGTTTGTTCTTACTCAAATTTAGATAATAAAGAAGTAGAATATCTTCTATATTATATATTCAGCCATTAATTTTCATTTCTCGAAGATAATTTGAGACTAATTTATTTAGTACATTAAGATGATCAAGACTTTGTTTTTTTGTTTTTTTTTTTTTACATGTTAAAAGTTTGATCAAAAAAACTTATAGCTGTGCTTGGTGGCACATTCCTGTAATACCTGTGGCTCAGGAGGCTGAGGCAGGAGGATTGAGAGTTCAAAGCCAGCCTTGGCAAAAGCAAGGTGCTAAGTAACTCAGTGAGACCCTGTCTCTAAATAAAACACAAATAGGGCTGGGGATGTGGCTCAGTGGTCAAGTGCCCTTGAGTTCAATCCAAGGTACCAAATAAAAAAAAAATTATAACAATCAACAAAACTTTTAAGTGTTAGCAGTTTTATAATCTGTTATGATGGGAATAATTATCTTTTTTTTTTAATTTGCTAAGACTTGCTTTGTGTCCTAAAATAAGGTCTATTTTAGAGAAGGTTCTATGTGCAGCTGCAAAGAAAGTGAAGTCAGTTGCTGATGAATGAAAAATTTCTATAGATGTCTATTAGATCCGTTTGATTAACAATATTTATTTTAGTTCTGAAGAGTCTTTGTTTAATTTATATCTGAATGACCTATCTATTGGTAAGAGAGATTTGTTGAAATTACTGTATTTGATCTATATGAGCCTCTATATTGAGTAGGGTTTGTTTTATATCTGTAAGTGCATATACATTTGGGGCATAAATATTTATAATCATCATATCTTGTTGGATGACTACCTTGAGCAGTATGAAGTGACCTTTTTTTGTCTTTTTTGATTAATTTTGGTTTGAAATCTCTTTTGTCAGATATGAGGGTTGCTACTCCTGCTTGCTTTTTACCTTCATTTTCATTAATGCTCAGTGTTGGTCACAAAAATAAGAAGAAAATAGCAAAAGTTTATGATAAATATTAAAACCAATTAAAATCCTATTTCATGATTATATCAGAAGACTTATATTTGGATCTATGATTTATTTAATGTTTACCTATTAATAAATAGCATATTCATTATTTTGGGCCCATTGGTGCAGATGTTTGCATATGGTGGAGAAAAGATCAAGGCCTTTAAAAATTCATTCATTTCACCCCACTATTTTATGAAAAAAATTTAGAGTGAGTTATAAATCACACATAAGAGTTATTGATGGAGTCTGAAGAAAAATGAAAATTTCAGCACTGCAGTAGGCATTATTATTTACTAAGAGCCCATTGAGTGTTGCAGTTATACACCTGGGAGGAAAGCCCTTCTCTGATTTGAAAGAGAGAAATGGATTCAAAGGACTGACTTCATCCAATGTAAGATGAGCACAGAGGAAGTGTGCTCCTTACAAGTAAGCTGTCTCTCTTCTCCTTTGTCTCTTAACCATGACAGGATGATTAAAAAACATTTGTTAACTAAAGGTGGCACTGATCTAATAAATATTCAGCTTGACACATGAGTTATTTCTTCCCCAGATTGTGTTCTGAATGCATAGTAGGCTTTGTGAGAGTAACAATAAACTTTCTCTGTGTCAACCACTGAAATTTGGGGAATATTTGTAACTGCCAAATTACCTAGTTTCTTCTGTATAATACAAATTAGTGTATAAGAAGTTCCAATAGCTGGATATATAAGATCTTTAGCAGGTGGTAGGATTGATCCTTATGTAATCCAAGGGCTTTAACATAGAAGGCATATATCAATAGATATAAATATCTATTATGGTTCTAAAATTAGAAATTCTTCTGAATCTTATAAAATGCATTATATTATGTGGTAATTAAAAAATATAACTATACTTAGTGCTTATTATGTTCCAGAATCTTTGCTAAGCCTTTTGTTTTGAGGTTTATTTTATTTAATCCACATAATAACCTCCTCAGGATTATACTACAACTACTGTTTTCATTTCATGGTTATTACAAATGACCAAGTGATTAAAAATTTTGTTCAAAGTCAGGAAGCTAATAAGGTCTGTGGAATGTTGACAAAAATAGGTTTTACATAAATTAAGGGAAAATTGGAAAAGAAAACATCACAATTCCCTTTTTATTCAAGAAAAATATAAAATTCAAATGTTGCTCTTATTTAAAAGAGGGAGTTGACTTTATTTAAATTAAAACAATATAAAATACTTTTTTATTCTGGCTTTATATTATGAATAATTATCTCCACTGTTAGCCAAAGCTAAGAATAGAGAATGTTTATGACCTAAGTTCACAAATGATGAATCTACCTGATAAATAATTACAATAGAGAAAGAAGTGAAATTAAAATGTTATTTTTCTTGATCATGCATGTATTAACTATATGAGAAATTTATTATTGTCATAATTTTTCTAATACTGACATATACATTAGCAATATAACTTTTTAAGTTACAATTTAATAAAAGTACTTGACAGGAGATAAATTCACAGGTAAGCATGCCAGTTATTATTTTTAGATAAGTGTAAATGACATCACAACATGTTATTTTTTAATTTCATTTTCCATCAAAAAGTTAAAAAGCTTTCCATTTTTCTTCTGTTTTTAACTAATACTTATCTGACTGATATTCCTACTACTGTGTTTGGGCAAGAGTTTTTGAGAAATATTAAAATATTATAAAGGAACTCAATTACTTGTAAAAGGTTTTAAAATAAAAGATAATAATACAGCTATCCTTGTTTTACAATAAGTTAGATAAGATGAACATGAAAACAGACTCTAAGGAAGCTCAGAGTCATGTTCTTAGCAAATATTACCTAAACACTGATATATGAGAATTCCCTGAGGGGCAATGTAAGAATATCAAAATTAATAGAAATGTCACCTTATTTGTTATCTGTCCTGTGTATCAGGACAATTTCCAATAGATTTTATAGAACATTTTCAAATACTTTGCTGGACAAAAATTTCTGCTGTGTGGACTTGTGGTGTGGGCCCACTGAGGCACTTTTTTTGTGCCTCCCTGGGGTTTGCAGAAAGCATTTATGAAAGAGTTGCTGCAGTTTAGGAACTGAGTTGTAACAGACAAAAGATTTCAGTTTTTCCTTGGGAATAAAAATCATTTTAGTGTAGAGATTGAGTAGATTTCCTTGACCTTATTAATATAATATAAATACCACATAAGATTTTCACCTACCAGAACATTTTCATATTTAGTGCTTGCTGGTTAGTGATTGAAACACCTTATTTGTTTTATACTGATCAAACCATACATTTTATATATATTATATATATATAATATACATAGCAAAGTTCTTATAGCAAAATATATAATAATATATACATAGCAAAGTTTTTCTTACACAGTAGCAACAGATTAAGTGAAATTGCCTTGGGAAACTGTACACTGATCTGCCCTCCTACTATCCCCCAACCTGTGCTCCCAGCTAAGAATACTTACTGCAAATGCCTTTTATAGGGAATTTGATCCCATGGTGTAGAAAAGAAATGGAAAAGGTCATACATAAATGCCTTGTCTGAAACTTAAATCCAATTCCAGCACAAAAGCCTGAAAGGATCAATTTTTACAGGGCTGTTTGGCAGGAAACCTTTTGTTCTACTGTAATCTGTTTTAAGCTACTTTTATACATTATTTATTTTTTCAACTTCTGTGGTTATTCAACTGCAAATGTCATTTGCTATATTGTGCACTCCTCCAACACCTTGAAGAGTAGCCTGTAATTATCATTTAAATGTTTTAACAATTCATAAGAGAGACAGCATTTTTCTTTTTTCCCTAGTTGTCTATTTTTGATGAAAGTATTGTTTAGCAAAGAATATAAAGGAAAAAGAAAGGACACATTAAAATAAAAGTTGCATATTAACTTTTAGATTAAGTAATTTATAAAATGAAAAAAAATAAATTTTGAGCATCTGCATGTACCTTTCTTACTAAACTAGCAATTTGAAAACAGTATTCATTTAGTTATTTTGTTCCTTGGAATTCTTGGAATATCTGTTTTGGATAATGCATATATTTCCATTATTGAAAAACAAGCATTCAATGGTCAGCTGAATTCAGAAATTACTTTGTACAAATGATAATACCATTTTAATATTATTCAGGGATTTGAGTTAAGATTTTGCTAGTTCTTAACTTTATTGAAGCAAATATTTATGACTTATATAAACCATTATAAAACTGGCACAGAATGTTATTCATGCTGTCCATTGCAATATTTCACAGCCTTCACATTTTCATGTAATTGCAGATATGATATAATTTCACCAGGTTCTCAATATATTTATGGAAAGAACACCACTGAGAATTTATACAATGGAGAAATGAAATATGAATATGCTGATTGAATTCTTCCATTCAAAAGCCATTAATTTTACATTCTATATGATATGTCTTTAATTTTATTTTGTAGTAGTCAATTCTGGGGAAAATTACTAGAAATGTGATTAAGGCCATTAAAAAGTAAATAAACATTTGCTACCAATTTTCCCAATTAACTTCAGACCCACACTGTGAACTTAATATGCCAGCGTTTTAAGTATGGCCACTACTTCAGGCCTACATGTTTCTGAATCCCACCCCTGTACTGTTAACAGGATTCCAGGAGTTGGGGACAAATATTTCTCTTCCATGGAAACATGAAGGCAGATTCCTATAAGCCAGGAAGTGGATTTTACCAGGGTACAAAACTGCCAACACCTTGACCTTGGACTCCCATCTTCTAGAACTGTGAGAAATAAATATCTACTACCCAAGCTACACAATATATAATATTTAGTTATATAAAATTAAGCTGATTAATAAGACTTAATCATGGTGCAAATTATAGTTTGAGAAAACCATTTTGGGTTGGGAGACCTGATGCCAAAGTCACTTAAATATTACCATCTACTTCATTTAAATTACCAAATTAAGGAAATTGTGTTTTAATCTAATCTTTTAAAATGAGCATATTCTCCCTGAAAAAGCAATTAATAACCCATGAATGTTAATTATGTTTGCTAGGTTAATTTTCATCCAGTATAATAACATTTTAGAAAAAAAAATTGAAATTGATGAATCATCATCCGCTTGAAGTGTCACTTATAGAATTAAGGGATAACTATGAGAAATTTGGAGATATATCTTTGTCAAGGATGCAATTTTGTATAACACCTCACGCTTGAAAATGGAGTTGCCAATTAGTCAAACATTCAGTGAATTGGCTTGCAGAGTGAGTTCCTGCCTGCTCAATTTTATCCACAGCAATGAAAAGCTAACACAAAGACCAAGCCGAGGTCACCACAAAATTCATATGTTTAAACCTAATATCAAATGTGGTAGTATTAAAAGGTGGGGACTTCAAAGATAATTAAGTCATGAGGACAAAGCCTTCAAGAATGAGATCAGTATCCTTATAAAAGGTGTCCGAAGAAATTTGCTTGTTCCTTCTACCATGTGAGGATTCAAAGAAAAGACAGAAGTCTATGAACCAGGAAATAGGTACTCACCAAACATAGAATGTGCCACACCTTATCCTTGGACTTCTCAGATTCCTGAAGAATGAGAAATAAACTTCTGCTGTTTACAAGCCACCAAGTCTATGGTACTTTATTACAGTTTCACAAGCAGACAGACAAAATCCACAGAATGTTCAAAGAGCATCAGGAAGCCAACAGGTTACAATAAAGTTGTAACAGAGGCACAAGAAGAGGAGCAATCGGCATGTGGTCAGAGAGGTACACCTGGAGTAGTGGTGGGGAACAAGAGTAAGCCTTCATAAAATAGACTTTGCCTTTGACTAGTCTATTTTATGTTATGATATAGATATAATGATAAGTTATTGAAATGGTTGAAGAGATGAGTGATGTGATTATGGTGATATAGTTATATTCTTGCATGGGTACTGGGAATAGACTGAAGGTGAGGCCAATGTGAAACAGGAATAGGAATATTTAAAAATTCAGATGAGACATGCTATTGGCTTGGATAATAGCAATCATAATAATTGGTTATTTTGAAAAAAATGTGTAGAGGAAAATTGATTGAAAATGGTAAAAGGAATTTATATTGTAAGAGATTATAGATCCAGATTGGGTCAACGTATTTTTGGAACTTTGGTAGTAAAGAAAATAATCTGGAAAGGCAGAAGTTAATGTTCAGAGAATAAAAGGCTTAAAACTTGTATTATAATATTTGGCAATTATGAGTAATGGCATGGTTTGAACTGAGGTCATGGGTTTGATTACCTGAGGTACTTGAAAATGTCAAGACCTTCTAATTGGGGTAAGATGAAATCTTAAGGTGGTTTTGATTTGCATT
>JAJEJO010046662.1:0-10126 GCA_020662805.1 Glaucomys volans
GAGACAAACCCAAATAAGTACAGGTATCTCATACTTGACAAAGGAGGCAAAAACATGCAATGGAGAAAAGACAGCCTCTTCAACAAATGGTGCTGGGAAAACTGGAAATCCATATGCAGCAAAATGAAACTAAACCCATATCTCTCACCCTGTACAAAACTCAACTCAAAGTGGATCAAGGACCTAGAAATCAGACCAGAGACTCTGCACCTAATAGAAGAGAAAATAGGTCCAAATCTTCATCATGTTGGCCTAGGACCAGATTTCCTTAACATGACTCCCAAAGCGCAAGAAATAAAAGCACGAATCAATGATTGGGATAGAGTGAAACTAAAAAGCTTCTTCTCAGCAAAGGAAACAATCAGCAATGTGAAGAGAGAGCCTTCAGAGTGGGAGAAAATCTTTGCCACACACACTTCGGACAGAGCACTAATCTCCAGAATCTACCAAGTACTCAAAAATCTTTACACCACGAACACCAATAACCCAATCAATAAATGGGCCAAGGAAATGAACAGACACTTTACAGAGGAAGATCTACAAGCAATCAACAGATTTATGAAAAAATGTTCAACATCACTCGTTATAAGAGAAATGCAAATCAAAACCACCTTAAGATTTCATCTTACCCCAATTAGAATGTCTTTTATCAAGAACACAGGCAACAACAGGTGTTGGCGAGGATGTGGGGAAAAGGGTACACTCATACATTGCTGGTGGGAGTGCAAGTTGGTGCAGCCACTCTGGAAAGCAGTGTGGAGATTCCTTAGAAAACTTGGAATGGATCCACCATTTGACCCTGCTATCCCACTCCTTGGCTTATACCCAAAGGACTTAAAATCAGATTGCCTCAGTGATGCAGCCACATCAATGTTCATAGCTGCTCAATTCACAATAGCTAGATTATGGAATCAACCTAGATGCCCTTCAGTAGATGAATGGATAAAGAAACTGTGGTATATATACACAATGGAATATTACTCAGCCATAAAGAAGAATAAAATTATGGCATTTGTAGGTAAATGGATGATGTTGGAGACTGTTATGCTAAGTGAGATCAGCCAATCCCAAAAATCCAAAAGCCGAATGGTCTCTCTGATAAATGAATGATGATGCATAATGTGGGGGGGAAAGATGGCAAGAATGGAGGAAAGATAGCTAGCATAGAGGGAAGGGAGGGGTGGGGGCGGGTGGGGGGTAAAATTAATAACAGAGTGTGTGACAGATACCATTGCCCTGTGTACATGCATGAAAGCCCAGATGGTGTGACTCTTCTTTGTGTACAACCAGTGAAACAATAGCTGTACTCCATTTGTGTTCAATGAATCAATAAGTAAATAAAAAAAAGACTATGAATACCTGAAGAAGTTTTGTCTAATTTTTCAGCCTTTGGACTTAAGACTGCAACATTAACTTAAACTAAATTCCTTAGCATACATGAAAATATCACACACACACACACACACACACACACACACACTCACACAAATAAATAAATAAATAAGCAAATAACTAACATTTATTGTATTTTATCTTAAGCCAGGAATATTCTACACATTCTGCATTCTAAATGATTTATACTTTATGAAAACCTTATGCTTGATGTTATGTGTATGGTATTAATATCATTTCATGAATGAGGAAAGTGGTGAAAGGAGAGTAAGTAATTTTCTCATGATCATATAAGCAATAATGGCTGGTAGTGTCAGAATTGAAACATAAACTAATTCCAGAATTGATGATGCTAATCTGAACTATTCACTCAGGTTTTTGTGTAGTATCATTCTCCATGGACCTCAAATGCAATCCTCCCTCTTACTCACTGCACTCTAACCACACTGGTATTTTAAACATTTCTACAATGTGCCAAATTCTTTTCCTTTTCAGGCCTTCCCACATGCTACTTCATTTTCCTGGTATGCTTTTCCTCCCACTGTCCACATGGTTATTTTTACTCATCCTTTAGGTCTAAACTTAAATGTCATTCTTTTAAAAAAATTACAAGATCACTGCCTACTCTAAAAAAGGTTCTGCATTTTCCTCTTCCTTACATACAGCCTAATTTTTTATGTGTTGCAATTACAATAGAAAAAAATGTATTTTTTCTCTACTTGAATAATGTCTTTTCTTAAGTATAGTTTATGAGAAAAAAGACTGAGCCTTTTTTGTTCATCAACAGGTTTCTAGTGCCAAGCAATAAATAGTTTATGGATGACTGAACAAGTGAGGTGTAGGGGCAGATCTCTTGATAGGAAGCTGAAGGAGCTCCATCTGGTAGTTTTCTTTATTTCCGAATACAGGATCATTTTTCTCAGTGAGGTATGGAAAAGAAGTGGATGTGTGAGCACATGAGAAAGTTTAACACTGTTGCATAAAGTGAATCATAAATACGTGGTGGTGGGAATCTGTCCTATAGTGAAACTGATTTTTTTAAGTGTCACTTATTTTGGGGAATATTAAAAAAGGGAACATGATGGCTAAGCTATGGAATTTAGTAAATTTTAAAGTTTGGGCACATGGTTAATATGAAAAGGCTGAGGTCAAAATGCATCCCTGAGAAAATGGTCTTTGAGGTTCATGTAAATTTATTCATAAAAAATGGAAGTGTATAAGTTAATCAATGGGGAAGTCAGCAAGCAGAGCAGTAGGCTTGGTGTAACAAGGGGGAAACTGAGTGGAAGGTCAGTATCATAAAAGGTAGGGAATTGTGAAGATAAAAATTCAGCAGATAATTCTTAACTGCCTTGAAGGGAATAAAGGCGTATGCGGGGTATATGGTACATATGGTGATTTGCATCCTGATACACGTTTGTGGGATTACGAGACTTTAAACCTAGTAAGTCAAGTATAGAATATGAACACATTCTTGGAATTGTGGTGTAGGACCAGATACTGCTTTTCTTCATAAACACAGATATTTGGAGTTGAAATGCTTACACATCAGTCTACTCTTACACAGTGAGAGGGGAAAGTATAAAGTCAAACAGTCCAAAGGCATCAGGTTGGTACTTGCCATAGTTTGGTTAGCACTGTTTGCAGACTGATAAGGTATCCTTCTCTCTAACTTAAACTTTGTGTCCCACAGTTTATTTTCTCTAAAATTTCAAGGATTCAGAAAGTTGTAATTTTTTCGATCATCTACTTCAAGTTATAAAACAGTTATAATAGGAGTGGCCTCTCTGTATTAAAAAAATAAATATTCCTGTTTTATTCTTTATTAGCAATGAATTTAAGCTTTTATATCACACAATAAATCTATATCTATAAACCATGACACTTTCTCATTCTACAGCTCATTTTTTTTTATTTTGGATAATCTCAGGCCCCCTAAGCCACATCATAATTTATATAAGGAAAAGTTACTTCAGATTTGATCCATTTTTATTATCATTTATACTCCAGAGCAAAATCTTTTTATCTGGCATCCCAAAGAAGGAAGATTTAACCAACTATGCTGTGATGACAAAAACAAATATTATTTTGTTCAAGGTTTACTTTCTTGCTATTGTTTTATAGTTTGTTTAGGACATTCTGTTTTACCCCCCTGCACAAATATCAAATGAGATATTTTTCTAATCAATACACTCAAATAGTCTTAAATTACTTAAAAATGTGTATCATCATTTAACAGAACAGCACTGAACAAGAATTCAGTTAATGCCTTAAAGCAGGTCCTTTCAAGTAAACTAGTATTATCAAATTATAACAAAGTATGGCTTAATGTATCTCACATCATGTCAGTAGATACTCTGAAATCAGAGGCAGAAACTTAAAAATGTTTAAGTTGATCTAAATATACATGTGTATGTAAACACATATATATATATAGCATTGTCATTCTATTAATATGTATAATTTATGTTTTTATATGCCAGTTAAAAATAACTTTAATTTTAAAAACTCAAAAAATATGATGGATAAAGAAAAGAATAAGACAGCAGGGTTTATTTTTTTTCCAGAGTAGACCTGTAGAATGAATGTTAATGTGTAATATTCCTTTGGAATTTAGAACTATGAACATAAGTCCACTTATTTTTCAGGATATAGGTTGGTTTTCAGGAACAGATGCTGAATGTTGAAAGATATATTGCACTATGTTCATCTGAATGCCAGAAAATAAAATCATGTTAAATTACATTCATATAAATCAGAGTTACCTGCCTCTTCTCTCTATGAACTAATATTGGAAGTTTGCCCCAAACAATGTAAAGAATCTCTTCAGTTTTCTATTTTCTTTCTCACTTCCAGTTCATTTGAATCTCAAGTTCAATGTTTAGCAATGATATAAAATACTGTAACTATAGAAAATGAGAGTATTATGTGATCTTTTAACTCCTAATATCAGAGAAGTATTGGTATTTTCAAGGCCATTATTTGAAAAGTGCATTCCCAAGACCATGTGTTTGTACTCTAAATTGCAGGGTAACTAATGATTAAATTCACAGTAAGAACTAACATCAGATCTTATGACTGATAAGTGAAAAGGAAAGGACATTTAGTTAATGCCTTGGTTTTAACATAGGGTAATCTTTCCCATGTTGTTTAATCCTGAAGTGCTTTAGCTTCCTTATCCATCAAGAGATTTGTACATCTGCCTCACAGCACTACCTTTTGCATTGAAAGTAAAAAGGAAATGTATATTAAAGCACAAAGCAAATGTGAACTTGGCACATCCTAATATCAATGACACACTTCTTGGGAATGCATTTGATCCAAAAAGGAGTTATTGCGCTGTTCAAAGTTTACCTAAGACATGTGAAGATGGCAGAGCAGATCCAGGCAACAACCCCAAACCTCTCTACAGCTCAGAAAGGAAGCTGTGAAAGAAGACCTGAGCAGAGAAGTGGGTGACATCAACATTGGGCAGTCTGAGACTTGATGGGACTTGGAGTTTGATTATTGGAGCTGAAAATAAGAACAGAATTCCTTAACCCCAAACCCAGATCAGGGCAGGGTAAAAGTGCAGGGATAACAAAGAGAGGAAGAGAGAGATAGGAAAAGTATCTAATCAACAGTTGGAAAGAAAAGCAGATCAGGTTAAAATGCCATAGGAACAGCAAGGACAGGAAAGTAGATCAAGCAAACTAACAAATTGTGGACTGAAAGTCTTGCCGGACATGGCAGCCATGTTATAGAGTTCACAGCTTGGCAGCTTCCTTAGGAGACACTAAATCAATTTCTCCCCACCTTCCATTAGCAACAAATAAATCCAGAGGAAATGACTCTGTAACAGTATATTTCATTAATCTGTCTAGAAGGAACTTGTAGATTGTAGCTTGCTAAAACTTACTGAAATCCCTTCTCCTCTCACCATGTACAAGGGGAGAGAGGTGGAGCAGACTCCAGAGCTAATCACCCTCAGTGAATGCTAACCCTGACCCATCTCTCAACAGTCTCTATGGGAGATCAGCCAAAAGGCTAGCTGTCATTCCACCCCCATCACAATGATGTGTAAACTCATGAGAGTTACACCAACCATCCTTACACCAGGATGGAGGCTTTTGTTCCACAGAAGGTCCACAGAAACCCTGGACTGACTCACAGGCCCCATAGCTGCAGATGGGCACCAGATGCTGGATAGCAGGATTTTCCTCCAGATAACAACAGAGAGGAATGTACTCCCATAATTCACAGTCACTTGTAGTGAGAGCTAGAAACAAATGGGTCAATTGGCCCTCTACCCCAGGCAATGGAGTGGAGCAACATCCATGATTCACAACTGTGAAGACCTTTGGATGCAGGTGGGCCAAGTGACTCTAGCCCAGTCACAGGAAAGGTATGACAGTAAGTCACATCAGTCATGGGGATGCTTCTCCATAATATACTACCCACATAGAGCCCACAATCTTAGGCTCCATGCATGTAGACTACCACCAGACTCTATGTCATTTCAAAAATGACCCTGAGGAGGTAGCAAGATTGCTACCAGCAGAGTGAAAGCCCTGAGTTCTACATTCTGATCTTCTGCATTCAACAGAAAAAGTCAACAGGCACAGCACAGAACCCTCCAAGCATGCAGCCTAAGGAGCATTAAGCTGACAAATAAGAACCAGCTGGTGAGAAACCTATGTGCCCAGCATCTCTAGGGTGATCAAAACCAGAAGAGTGATGGGTTTCATCTAAAGAGCTTTTTCACCTCCGTATGTATTACTATAAATAACTCTAATGACTATTTTGTTCTTATATTTATTAATCTTCATTTCAATTTGACAGTTTTCCTAGAATTCAATATTGTGTCCTCAACCCACAGATTATATTTCTTTCAATATTTTAGAGCATTAATTGGAATCATTTTATCTTTTTTTTTCTAGCACAGTTTTAAATTTGCTCCTCTTAACCTTTCTTATTCTTCTTTATACCCTGGTTTGTCTTATTATTTTATATGTTCTTTGTTTTTCTTTTGTCTGATATTTTTGCCTCCCTTTTCTGCCCTTATATAATGTAATAGTAATTTTACTGTGTTTAACAACTAATTATTTAACCTAGAAAATTGCTACAAGTTTATACTTGGATTACAGGATCAGTGATGAATATATTCAACAAATTTTTGTTTTTCCTAAGATTGATTAGGACATGGATTAGCTCTGAACTGATTGTAGTAAATAGAGTTTAATATCTTCTCTCTAGGTGGTGCTCATACTTGGAACATCAAAGGACACATATTGAGTGAAAGTATCAATACCTGAATAGTCACCCAACTTGGGCTGTGAACAGAAAGAAGCTCAATAAGTAGTCCCTTGCTTAAAAATAGAAGTGATAATCATTCCATTAGGTGTACAAACAGTGTGAAAATCAACAGAACAAACTAACCCAAACAGCCCAGAACACTTCACCAACTGATCTCATTGACACCACAGTGGAAAAAATGTCAGAGAAAAAACTTTAGAAAATTCATGGTTAAAATGTTCAATAAGCTAAAAGAAGATGTAAGGAATAAACTTAGAAAAGACAGGAAGTGAAACATAATTACAACAAAGAGATAGAGATTCTGAAAAAGATTCAAACAAAAATCCTGGAAATGAAACACTCAATAAACCAAATTAAAAATTCAATGGAAAACATCACCAATAGATTAGACCACTTGAAGACACATTCTCATGTCCTGAAGACAAAGTATATAATCTTGAAAAATAAAGTTGACAATAAACAAAAGATGTGTAGAGACCATACCAGAATATTGAGAAATCAAATGTAAGAATCATGGGCAGAAATGAAGGCTCCAAAATACAAAGTAAAGGAATGCATAACCTATTCAATGAAATAATGTAAGAAAAAATTTGAAACCTTGGGGACAAGATGGAAATTGAAATACAAGATCCAATAGAACCACAAATAGGCAAGATCAAAAAAGATCCTCTCCAATACACATTATAATTAAAATGCCTAATATTCAGAATAAGGACAAAATTTTAAAAGCCAAAGGAGATACATAAGTCATATTTAATGTAAGCTAATTAGGATTTGAACTGATTTCTTAACCCATACCCTAAAAACCAGAAGGTCTTGGAATATTTTGTATAAACCCCTAAAATAAAATAAGTGACAATGAAGATTATTATATTTAGAAAGCCTATCCTTCAAATTGAAGATAAATAAAAACCTTCCACAATTACAGAAACTAAAATAATTCATAACACTAAACCTACATTTTTTCTACATGAGATACTTCATGTAGAAGAAATAAAAAATGAAAATGAATACCAGCATAGAGATGAATCACACTAGAAAAAAAGCCCATTGAAAGATAATCAAGTCTTACTTAAGAATTATAAAAAAATAAAAAGGCAGGAAGTAAAGATCATCACTTCAGAATAATATTGAATGTAAATGGTCTAAGCTCTCTAATCAAAACAGAGAATGACAGATTTGATTAAAAAACAAAACTTCCATTCTATCTCTTTCCATTCTGTCTTTTCCATTCTATGTCATATGTTATTTACAGAAGACTCGCCTTACAGACAAAAGCATCTACAGGTGGAAACTAAAAGGATAGAAAAAGACATACTATGCAAATGGAGGATTAAAGCGAACAGGGATAGCTATTGTTATATCAGACAAAGTAGACTTTAAGACAAAATTCATTAGAAGAGACAAAGAAGGTCACTTCATACCAGTTAAATGAAACATCCTACAATAAGATCATGACTGTAAATATTTATGCTCCTAACAATGGTGCACCTGAGTACATAAAACAAACCAATCTCAAAATAAATGATCAAATAGAACACAACACAGTGCAATGATACTGGGTTATTTCAAGATAACTCTCTCACCAATAAATAGATCAACCAAACATAAACTAAGTAAAGACCCTTAAGAACTAAAAACTGTGATTAATCAGATGAATGAGATATGTATATATATATATATATATATAGAGAGAGAGAGAGAGAGAGAGAGATGTATACATATACACATATGAAGTAAAAGGATATATATATCTATATATATCTATATATATCTACATATATCTATATCTATACATATATATGATATTTTGTTCATCAACAATTGAATTCACTATCTTCTTCATAGGAGTATATTAAATACTCAAAATTAGATAATATTTTAGGGCACAGAGAAAATCTTATCAAAACTAAAAAGAATGGAGATAATTCCTTACATGCTCTCAGAAAATTATTGAACAAAACTATAAATCAATGAAAATCTAAAAATCAGAAACCATTTTGACCCCTGGAATTGAATGGTATACTTTTGAATGAGGAATGGATCACAGAAAAAAAAATCAGGGAGAGACAGATAATATTTTACAAATGAATAAAAATAGGGATACATAATATCAAAATATCTAGGACACTATAAAGTAAGTTCTAAGTGAAAAGTTTATGTCAATGAGTTCCTTTATTTATAAAATAGAAAGATATCAAATAAATTATTTAATGTTTTGTCTCCAAATGCTAGATAAAGCAGAGTAAACTAATCACAAAATCAGTAGAATATAAAAAAAAAGTTAAGATCAGAGCCAAAATAAACAAAATTGAAAAGAAAAAAGTATACATAGGATTGATGCAATAAAAAGAGTGGGTAAAATAGATAAATCCTTAGTCAAACTAAGCAAAGGAAAGACAAAAGACACAAATCAACAAAATAAGAGATGAAAAACAAAATATGATTACAGTCATTATTGAAATTCAGTGGATCATTAGAAACCATTTTGAAACTATATACTCCACTAATCAAGAAAATCTTGACTTTGCCACTTTCCTGGCAGAGAGCTTCAGCTGCCTGAGTCCTCAGAGCTGGGCTCGGATCTTCTGGCTGGGCCACGGCGCTGTGGCTCCTGGTGAGATCTGGCCTGAAGCAGAGGCAGTCGCCAGCTCCAGCGGGGAGTTTAGGCTCTTTGGCACTATTTTGCAGCTTCCCGGGCAGAGAGTGATTACCTGCCACCCACTGAGCCCCCAGCGAGGAGCTCAGGCCTGCCTGGGCTCTCAAAATCAATGTCTCCATCACTGAGCACAGTTCTGTGCTCCCACCCCAACTTGGTCTAGTGCCCAGGTCCACACCCTGGCCCGGGGTCTAGCACCCTGCAGTATCTGATTGTCTATCAACACCAAGTTGCCTCTGCCCAGAAGCATTGATCATTCCCAACCTGGAGGTAGTGAGACAGCAGCTTTCTTGGGTCACCTCTTGATCAAGCACTTCCCAAACATCAGGTGAGTTACTGGAAATCTGCAGGGACATTTTAAGTCTGTACAGAGAAATTGTAATCCCTCTGATTTGCACTACTAGAGGGGAAGATACAAGAGCAACATGAGAAAACACAGGAAGAAAGTGTCCCAAACAAATCTAGATGGTATATCAAGAGAACCCAAAGACAGGATGGTAGAAGGAATGACAGAAAGGGAGTTCAGAATGTTCATAATTAAAATGATCCAAGAAGAGAATGATGTGATGAGAGGAGATTCAGGCTATGAATAATCAGCTAATAGAGCAATTGCAGGAAGCAAAAATCATTTCAATAAAGAGACAGAAGTTCTGAGAAAAAAAAAACAAACAGAAATCCTTGAAGGAAACAATAAACCAAGTAAAAACTCAATAGAAATCATAATTAACAGAATAGATCACTTGGAAGACAGAACCTCAGACAATGAAGACAAAATATTTA
>JAJEJO010046665.1:0-69478 GCA_020662805.1 Glaucomys volans
CCCCCCCAAAAAGTGGTGTGTATCACATGGAATTTGGAGTTTCCTGTATGTGATTCTTGGCACTAATTTTAGAGAGGCCACACTGTAACCATGTAATCAACCTCAGCCAAAATGGGGGCCCCAGGAAATGTGAATACTTAATGCTAGGAGAAACAAGGAACTCATGCAGTGACAGGTTTTCAGATTTCAGGGGCACTGGTGCCCCTGAAAGCCTTCTCGTGAAGAAGTCCAGGTGCTGTGTAGGTGCATTGGGGGTACCTGAGGAACAGTGCTGTATCCAAAATGGTGAACATCTCCAGTCACAGGATGTGGGCTTCAGGAAATACAGGCAAAAGATATCAGTTGGTGCCAAGCTTAAAGGGCTTGATGGGTTACTTAGTATAACAATGGAAGAAACTACATTCTGATGGGTGTTTACCCCTGAGGAGGGAGAAGAAGAACAGAGACCATCACAGTTCAGGTATATGTGGGCTCAGTTCTGAGTCCAAGTGTGCGATGGTGGAGTTAAAGGAATGCGAGCTACACAATCATAGTTCTCTCCCAAATCTCAGTGGATTTGTATAGCAGGTATTGATGGGGCAGTTCTTCTGGCTCCTTTCTTTGAATGGGTCCTTCAGCTTCAATTTTCCCACTAATCTGCTTAAAGCCAATGGAGGGGGAAGAAGTTGGAGGATCCTACATGGATGGTTTCGTGGGCCAGTCCCAGACATCATGCTCATTGCCTCAACTAGAAATAGTCACATGGCTAACCTCGTACTTAACCGTGCTCCTGTCCTGAGTAATGACAGTATCAGGTGGGAAGGGGTGGGAAGAAGGACAGGTGTGTGTGTATGAAGGAATATAAGGCAGGATTTATGATTCCTGTACAACAGGGGAAGTTTCAAAAGTGTTCATATGTGTGAAGAAGGTACCATAAAGCCAGTAGCAATTGATAAACATTAACTTTGGCAAGTGGGTTTTTAAAAGTTTGATCCCAGCACCATCAGACTCCTTTGGCACTTTTGAGAACTGCAAAATTTTAGGTACCATCATGTGTCTACTAAATGAGAAGCTCCAGGGTAGTGTCTGGCAATCTGTGTTTTGGCAAGTCCTCAGAGAAACTGGGCTTCAAAGCATATCAGTTCTGCAGTTTTTAAAAAATTTGTTTTGTTCTTAGATGTTTGGACCTGTAGGACACCTTAGATGGTAAAGTTTTCATCTGTTTGTTGTAAGATTATTTAATCATTGAATGTCAAAATGGATTCAGTTCAGCCATTTACAAATCGAGGTTATTTAATTAAATTAAACTAGGTTAAAGGTGCTCTTTATAGAATTTGACTTTTGCACCCGCAGTCATGAAGGATGGCAACATTTATAATCTCCTCTGCAAAATTTAGACTTTTCTGTAGTGTTTTATAAAGCATCAGAACTTTCTTTAAAAATTTTTTTATTAGTGCAAAATAATTATGCACAATAGTGGGATTTGTTGTGACACATTCACACATGCAGGTAACAATTTGATCGATTTTAGTCCCCAGTACCTCATCTTGTCCTCCCCTTCTCCCTCCCTTTCTCTACCCTACTGGTCTTACTTCTATTTTCATGAAATACCTTTCCTTTTTTTCTCTCTCTAATTTCCACATAGGACAGAAAACATACAAACCTTGACCTTCTGAGTCTGGCTTATTTTGCATAACATGATGATCTCATGTTCCATGCATTTTCCTGCAAATGACATAATTCCTTTTATGGATGAATACAAATCCATTCTATATATTTACCACAATTTCTAGGTTGGTTCCATAACTTGGCTATTGTGAATTGTGCTGCTATATACATGAATATGCAAGTAGCACTACAGTATGCAGACTTTTGGATAAATACTGGGAAGTAGCATAGCTGGGTCATATTCTGGTTCCATTCCTAGCCTTTTTGAGGAGCTTCCATACTGATTTTCATTGTCATTATGCTAATTTACAATCCCATTAACAGTGTATTAAATTTCTTTTTCCTTGTATCCTCTCCAGCACTTATTATATCTTGATGGTTGCCATCTTAATTCATCTTAAGTGAGATGCAATTTCATTTTAGTTTTGATTTGCATTTCCCTGATGGCTAGAGATGTTAAACATTTTTCATGCATTTGTTGGCTATTTGTAAGAGGCATCGGAACTTTCAATAAAGGTTAGGACTGGAATGGCTGATAGAGACCACTTAATCCACTGAAACTGTAGACTGGGGGTGCAAGTGCACATACACATATTTCAGGGGAGAAGAGCCCTACCTTCTAGAAATTCCAAAGGGACCATGACTCCAAAGAAGTTAAGAACCACTAACCAAACCCAGGTGTCTTTTGCCAGTGGAAATGGAAAACAGCAGGGTCTCACACAGAGGTGACAGAATTGGGATTTACAAGTAAGGTTGTTAGAATTCCTAGTACCCCCAGGCCTCTCAGAAAAGCTGCCACTGCCCTTAGTCCTCCATTACTGTTAACACTCCCTCCTGAAGTCCCAGAACCTCTCAAGGCACTGCCTTCTGACACTTGCTATTACACAAAATTTGGGAGAGGGTGTGATGTGCAGTGAAATCCAAGAATAAATGAACCCTTCTGACTTCATACAGAAACTGAAAGATGATGAATGGTTGTTGTTTCCCTTGTATTACTGATAATGAATACAGTGAAGAATATCTGAGCCTTGACTTATAATAATTCCATTTCCAAAGTGAAATGGTAAGTGTGCAATAACATTAAGGACCAATTGTGCAAGTAAGTACTTTATATCTTTATATCTCAATGCTTTATTATTTATTTATTTATTTATTTATTTATTTATTTTGTGTGGTGCTGGGGATTGAACCCAGGGCCTTGTGCTTGCAAGGCAAACACTCTACCAACTGAGCGATATCCCTAGCCTCAATGCTTTTATGATCCCCCAAAACATCATACTAATAACAAGTAACAGTTAAAAAATGGTTAAAAATATAGTCCATATAAATTTATGCAATTTCTTTAGGTTTCACATATTATTTGGTGGAGATGGGAAACTCATTCTCAGTGTTCAGATAGGAAATAAAAAATAAGGCCCCAAATTTACACTGTTGAAAAAGTAGAAATAAAAGTGTTACATTTTAAGTTTTCATTTTTGACAGGAAGCAGACTATCATAAGTCAAGCATTTTGGTAGTAATTATCCTTCATTTGCTAATTTCTAGGCAGGAGAAATATTATTAAGATGAGTTTCCACACAGTTGTTAATTAGCCACAATGGCAATCATCATTAAACTAATAATCAGAGCAGAGTTAATATTTGTAAAATTATTGTATGAGTATCCAGAAGGCTCTAAAAGCCAAAATCTACATTCAAATAACTAGAAAATTTTATACAGACTACATTTTTTTTATTTGCACCTTAACATCAATTAAACTGAGCAAACTAAAACCAGTTAATTACCTCAATTTTGAGGTCAACTTCAACAATGCAAACTTCTATGATAAACAAACCACAATATTGAAAGCTTTTTTAAAAAAATAAATAAACAACCATCAAACTAGGAAAAGCTGCAACACATTTAACAACACATCACAAAATCCTAAACAAGCCCTGTACTTGACTAGTTCAACCCCTCCCTTCCACCATATACATTTCCATTCTACTCAGGCCATTATGCTTGTGACCCAGTGATGCCACAGTTGGACAGCTATTAGAGACCTCCAACAAGTAGCTCTTTGTCATTGTACAGCTCCCACTGGAAAACAGAGATTAATGAGTTCACAAATGGGACAGCATATAATTTCAGATCCTGGTAATAACAAGGAGCTCTTCAGGATGCTTGATAAAGTGCATTCTTCTTATGCTTATTATTCAGGAATCTAAAGTCAGTAGTTATTAATGGAAAGCTGGGTGAAGGTGGTTGTAACTCCAGAGTAAGAACAAATGGGGTTCTTAGCTTGTCTTTCATTGTGATCGTGATCAAAGACTATTGAATAAATCTCTTAGGACCCTACAAAAGTCAATGGAAATCACTGGGAAGTCAAAGGCCAACAAAGATGAATGTCTACTAGGGTGGTGTGGTTAGTTGTTCAGTGGTGGAGAAAATTGTAACCCAAGAATCTCAACACCTTTGCTATTTTCTCTCTATTTTGACTTCTCTTACTTTCCTTCTCTTTTTATGTATTTAAGTTTCTTAGAATTGTGTCCCACCACCCTGATGGAAGTACTATACAACCTCTACCAAATGAACTAGGGTATTTCTTACAATGTCAGGTTAATCCAGGCAAAATTTCTCAACCATTCCTATACTCCAACATCTTTCTTTTTATTTTGCCTTTAAAAAATAAAGTGAGCTTTCTCTCAACACTCACTGAGCCCCATAGTATGGCCAGCAATTGCTTTGGTACCTTCCAGATGCTCTAACATGATTACATATTTTAGTAGGAAAAAGTTGAGTATGGTTTACAAAATCACCTATCCACTTTCCCATTGTAAGAACATGATAACTCATTAATCTCAATTCCTCAAAAAATAATAGCCTTTTCATGTGAGTGAAATCCCATAATGTTAAAGTCACTGCTCTGCAAAGACACTCCCATGAGATTACTTCCATGGAAACACCAAAGTTTTAATGATGTAAGTGTTAGTTACTTTGACAGAAGACAAGGCATGGTCATATTTGAAAATTGCATTGAGAATTAAGATGTTGTATGAAGGATTTTTCCCCCTGGCATCACTTTGAGGAGATGAAAGCAATTATAGGAACATAGCTTGATCTAGTATGAGAAAAAGACTTCATGCCCATTCTTTGCATGAGCTGATCTCATACAAGTAGGATATTTTGAAAGATTATTTGGATCTCATAAACCAGGGCAAGAAAGTCAAGGTCAATCACTCTACTTGTTATCATAAGCCTGCTGGCAGTCTAGGTAGGACCTGTAGAGGTCCCTAAAGAAGAAAAGGAAAAGAGGAAGGCACATGGTACTTGCTTCTTTTTCTCTACTTTCAGTAATCATTATTCTACTGTTATTCTCAGTTGAGGATCTCACCTTTCCATATTATTTGGAAAATAGAAACTGAACTTAGGAAGTCTACGGACTTAGGGTCTGTCTTTTCTCCTGTTTGAGTAGAGGAATTGTCCCTCCACTTCCCAAAGGCCAACACTCCACTTGTAACCTAATTTAGGTCCCCCTTTACCTTTTCAATGACTCCATCCCTTCATTTCTTCTCTCTCTCTTCTGAATACTCAGTTTTTCTTTCTTTACTAGACTACTGCCATCAGACAGATATGTCCTCAGAAACAAAACCATTTCCTCTGACCCACATCTCTCCTATTGCTTTCCTGTTTCTCTTTCTTAACACTTGCATCCAGATGTGGGTGGGAGAGGCATTAGGGTGACTTAAAGACTAAAACACAATTTAGTAACTGGAACAGATCAGATTTATCACTGCGCAGGAAGAAAGAGTGGTGGTGGGTACATGTAGATGAGTGTGAGCAGAGTGTGAGGATTAATGTTCATTTTAACAAGCATTTAGTGAGAACCCACTATCTGCCCTTGCTAAGTGCAAGGGAACATAAGAATGGCCAACACTTGTCTCTTTTCTGTGAGCAGGGAAACGTGAGTATAGAAAGGACACTTAGAAAAGAAAGAAGGAAGTCAAGGTAGCAAGAGAAGCTACCCACCCTCATTCCTGTTCCACCTCCACCCCAGTAACACAGATTCTCTGGGCTATTTTTAAATGCCTGCTAGGATATGCTTTTCAGACATCATCTTCTTTAGACATAATCTGAAATTTATCAAACCCTTGTTCTGCACAAATCTGCTTTTAGCTCCCTACTCTTGTACCCTTGAGAACATTACAACTTTTACCCAATAAAGTAGTAGAAATAGGACTGGCATCAGGACAGAAGTTGAGTATTATTACAGTTCTCCAAGAACCATAAACTTAACCAAGTAATTTGGTTCCACATATTTCTGTCAATGTACAGGCCCTTTGGGGAACCCCCTGCAACATCAAAAACACAGCTGTCTTAGATTAAGTATAAACATATTTCAGGTGAGATGGCTACTTTTCAGTTAGGGAAGTTGTCTCTCACTCTGGATCTATGCCATGAGGCTGAGGTGATCTTAAGGAGGTGTTTTATTTAAGGATGGTGTTGGGCAGCATGCAACAGGAAAGGGGGCTGGCAGTGGCTGAAATAAGTAAGGAGATTATTTGCCTAATAGTTCAAGGTGGATACCATAGGTCTTGGTACTACAAGGATTCAGCTCCTTCTCTCTTTTCCTATTCTACCATTTTTAGTGTTTGGTACTTATTCACATGATTGTAATATGACCACTGCAGGTCCAGGCAGGACATCTATATAATTCAGGTATAAAGAAAGCAAAGGGCAAGAAGCAGAAAGACATGCTGGCCAAGCCATTTCCTATAAAAATCTTTCCAGGGATTTCTGTGCAATGAATTCCACTTATTTCTCACTGGTGAGAAGTAGTGGTTCTCTTTGCTGCAAGGGAGGTGAGTATTTCTAGTTTCCTGTCCTTTTATGAGAAGAAATCAGGCTGTGGATGACTTTGGGGTAACTTGTGTTCTATGTACACCATGTATCCTTCTCATTGAAGCAGACCGAATATCCATTTGTACCCTAGGGAGAATTTGCAATTAAATCTCAGGTGATCCTTGGGCCAATTAAATTAGAACCTCTTAGTAGGATATAACATTAGTCATTTTTAAAGATTCTGAGGAGATTCTATTTTTCAGTTAATATCTGGAACCACTATTCTAAAGGCTGCCCTGGGTGTTAAATTTGACCTGATTCTTGTTAGTTATGAGTGATGCATTATAAAATATTAGAGGTGGGCAGGACCTTTGGGGATTCCCCCACAACAATCAAAAACATAGGTCTCTTAGTTTAAGTACAGATGTATTTTAGGTGAGATGGCTACTTTTCATCTAGGGAAGCTATACCTCACTCTGGGTTCATGCCATGAAGTTGAGGTGATCTTAAGAAGGTGAAGTATTTATTAACACCTTTCATCTTCTGTTTCATTTAAGGAAGGTGTTGGGTAGCATGCAACAGAAAAGGTGATTATAGAAAAATAATTGCTTCAGGTCCAATTTGTAGTCAGTGAAAGGTTTGGGGTGGGAGAGCCAAATCCCTCCCCTAGTCCCCTACAGATACTAGTGATACCTGCCAAGATTCCTGTTACATCTAGGCAAATGCAATGTAAAATATGGGAGGTCTTTGGATAAATTTAACCTTGATCCAATTAGTACTGAAGGTTGAGGAGAATAGGTAGCATTGAACTGCAGCTGTCTCTCCTCGCTTCTAGTAATGATGCTCAACCTGAAATCCAATTTGGGATGAATGTGTAATTTAAATGTTTGCTTAATTCAGAGTCACTTCTTAGTAAATAGGGTGTTCAGGGGCTTGGATTACCTTGGTTCTGTCTACCTGAGTCTCCCTTACTAATCCACTCCTGACGTTAGTTACTGGTTGTGCAACTGACAACAGGCTGGACACTAAATGCTCTCATTCATCTGGAAAGTTTGTCTTCTGAGATCAAACAGCTGGTCAGCCTGAATCCCTGGTTTTGTCAGTTAACATGGGATTTTCCGGACTATGAGCAGTGGAAACTACCTTATGGATCATCTATTTAAACTGAAACTCGGGAAGGTGAATTGACATGTCCAAGGTCACCCAGACCTTGCAACATTGAACAATAGTGTCAACCTTTAGGTTAAATCACTTGGATGATCTTACAAAACTGAAACATAATAAATATGACCAAAGAGATATTAGTGCTTAATTATTGTCCTCTAACTTTTCAGTGTAAATAATTAATTCAGAACACCAAACAAACCCGCCCTATAGGAATAACTCAGAAGCAGAGGGAAAAGCAAATAATTCTATGCATTTTTCTGAATTGCTGCCAGCATTGCTGAATTACACTGGAAGCCCCCTGGTAGCACCTAGAATATGACTGGCCCATGTGGGTTCTCTCTAGGTGCTTGTTTGATCCCTATAAGCCCTTTGCTTTGCTACACATTGTTTAGAATGCCTATAGAGGATCACAATATTATCAGTATTACATTTCAAGTAAAGCAACAAGAAATCAAGTATCTTTGGGATTTATGTGAAAAAGACTTGTGGTAGCTGGAAGTCATACATAGACTGATGAATGTTTTACAGTAATGTGCTCTCAAAGTTCAATTTCTTAAGTTCTCTAGGTGACGCAAAATGGTTGATTCTAAAAATGAATGCTGAAGAAATAAATTGATTCTTTTGAAGTAAGCAGACCATTAATTCTTGACCTTAAAATCTCTAAAATGTTTAAAATCTCTAAAATGTTTGACTTAGCAGTTACTGCATTTTATGGAATTAACTCTTTTTTTTCCTTCTTTGGTTATATTATCTTGCTGGGCCTATCCATAGGGTTCATAGTTCCTAAAAAAATAGGAAGAAGCTGGCTATTCACCATAGTGTTCCTTAATGCCTTAAGCACTCATGTAGTCAATGGTTGAAGAGTGGTGGGGAAAAAGGGGATTAAATCCATGGAGAAGTTCAAACCTGTCTCCTAGGCCACCTTCAAAAATGGGGGTTATTTTAGCAACAGTTCTAACTTGATCTTGTGACAGAGGCTGACTGCCCTACAGCAATCCCTGGGACATTCTACTTTAACTCATCATGGAACAAGCTTGTCACTGAAGTTTGTGCAAATCCAGACTGAGTGAGAGGTTCTGTTTTACTGTCTATGGAAACTACTCCAGAGCTGCCACTGTTGGGGGTGTGGTGTGTGGGCTTAAACTTTATTCATTCTGTGCATTTTTTTTTCATTGATTTATACCTTTATTTAGCCAGTATTTAGTGGTTGACCAGATGCCTTCCCCTAACACTTGTTAGGTTCTGAGCTAGAGAATGATTGGAGGCTTACATACCAAATGTCTGTATTTTCAGTTCCATATCAAATAAACGGTTTAAAGTCCTGGAAGTTTAGGTTCAAATATATACTTCCAGGGTGTTCTACATTTACACTCAGTGGCATGTAGAGAGCTCCCCATCCCCTGGCTCCTAGCCCTCACATAGAAACCCTCTTTCTTCTCACCTACTCCACTCTGTCTTCCCAGTATTCTGAGGAACTTTACCTGTATGTTCTCTTCGTCACCCACTGAGTCTTGAATCTCACAATGGCATGTGATTTGCTTTTGAGAAAATAAGAGACCCACATGGGCCCTAGAAGTGAGTTTGAGGCCATTTGATCATGGAATTTCTGGACCCTGGATATCTGTAGTGTCATGTAAAAGGGGAGACAGTAGATGCTGAGTAGGAATATCCCCTTGGCCTTGTGGACATCTAATCCTATGGGGAGGGCACAACCCAAGGGTCTAGAACAGACCCTCTAAGCAAAACATCAAGGATCAGATCAGGGTTCTCCAGCTGCTCCAGTCTTTAGAGGGTGCTCCTTGCCAAATGTGGGGAGGTAATAATGAGGAAAACAAAAATAAACTAGTTTAGATGATTGGAAAAGGAGTATGAAGGTATTAAAGTGGGTGATGAGATACAGAGTGTCTGTGAGTGCTACTTCAGAGTGACCAGGGAAGATCTTTTGGAGGTGGGGACATCTACAAGGAGATCCAATGATATGGAAGCACTTCCTAAGCAAAGGGAGCACAGTGGTATAATGGCTCAGAGATAGGAGAAAGCTGGTTTATCTGAGGGAGGAGGGTTGTCCAGTGCCCTGGCGAAGTGGGTGAGGGCACTGTAAAGTGGGCTGTATCTGTAGTGATCTGCATAAGCCAAGTGATACAGGGCCTAGAGGAAAGAGAAGTGACTTGAGACTTAGAGAAACTGGACTTGAGGCTCAAATTCTCTGCTTACTAGTTGGCTGTCCCTAAGCAAAAGATAGCTCCTGGTTTTAGTCACCTTACCTGTAAAAAATGTTTTTATTTGCCTTTTTTTTTTTTTTTTTTTTTAGTTATACATGATAAGTAGAATGTATTTGGACATACCATACATACATGGAGTAAAACTTTTACCTATAAAATTGATAAACTTTATAATTATTCTGTCCCTCATACAGCTATAGGAGGACCAAATAAGATGCTCTGCTCCAGATGTTGGACACAAAATTACTATACAGTGATGAGCAGCAACTAGCTACCTTGAGCTATTACAGGGTCTGCTGCTGGGAAGAGCTTTCTAGTCACAGGGAGCATCTTGTTGTGGCTCAAATGGAGGATTATTTTTCTAGGGCAGACTCAAAACAATCTCCTCTCCTGTTTCTACTCCCAGATTGGCTCTGCAACCCTCCTGTCCCTTTTGTCCTGGGAGAGAGGTTCGTGGATAGAGCAGGCTCAGCAGGCCATGCATCTGGCACAGTCTGGGCAAAGTGATTCCTCTGCAGCCTCTCCTCCCCCACCGAGTAAAGCCCAATCTTCCCTGGCCAGGAATTTGAGGGATGTTGACTCAGCTTCAGGGACTCTAAACCAAGATGTCAACAGCCTGCTTAGTACCAGGGCAGTGTGTGCACACCAAGTGCTAACTTGCCAGGATGAGCAATGGGACTATTCACCCAACCACTCCTGACAAAGGATGCTGCTTAATGAGAGGAACCAGAGACCAATGTTAGATTCATGGCACTTCTTTTATAGGTCATTGTTTACATTTAGCCTTGTGATTTGTCTATTAACTTCAATATGAAGTGTGTGTTCAAACATTTCCCAAAGATCCTTTTGATATCTTTGCAGGATTCCAAGCTAAAGAATCCCTTCACGAGCTAGAGGTATAGCTCAGTGGTAGTGCTTGCCTACCATGATCCAAGACCATGGGTGTATGTATAATATACACACAAAATACAAAATGTACTCTGCTATCATGTATATCTAAAAAGAACAGCAACAACAAAAAGGTCCTGGGTTTGATCCTCAGCATGACAAACAAAGAAAACAACGACCCCTTCAGGTTCTGTGTAACAATTATGATATCAACAAAACAATAGTCGCCTGTTATTAATCTCTTATTGTATACCGAAACTCATGCGGAGTACTTTAATCTCACAACAATCCTATGAGGAGGTACTATTATTATTCCATTTTAAGAAGAGGAAAGCAAATCTTAATCACAATACTGTGAAATCATCACCATCATGCATTCCAATACTTTTTCTTTACATATTTCTTTGGGGGTGAAGACACACTACTTTTACCAATTAAGATAAACATTTTTATGGTTCAGATGTTTTTTGTTTGTTTTGTTTTCACCAATTACTCCATGAATTCACTGGGAATACATTCCTGCAGCTCAGGTTCCTTTCCTTTGGTTCTCACCAAGTACACTTTTCTTGATGGTGCAGGCTGGCACTTCAGTTGAAGCAAGGAACTTTTCTCTTTGGTGTCATTTTTCTGATCATTTTCTTTCATGTGTTTTAGGGAGCTCTCTCAGCTTTTAGAGTACTTAATATTCTCAATATGCACATTAATTCTCTTGGCAAGAATCTTGCCCTTGTTTATTTACAACAATGTCAATAACATGCTGGACAACACTGTAGGGTCTTCCAATTTTTCCATGTTAACATTCCTTTTTTAAACCCATTCCTTTGATGTCTACAGTATCTTTCCTTTAGGTTTCATGTAGATTGCAAGCATGTGGAGACAAGGACAACTCCATGATTTTGAAAGGGTAAGGGGAACATATGTTGATGCCTCGCCTCTTTCCCTTTGTGTTTGTCATTTTGGTGAACTACTGGAAGATGACAGTTCTGGTTGAAGGGCCTTTCTAATACAGTTTTAACAGAGTTCTACACAAATTAAATCATTTAATCTTCACAACCCTATGAGATAGGAATTATAATTATTATCCTCATTTTACAGATGAGGAAACTGTGGTAGAGATTTTTAAATAACTGGTCTTGTTGTCCATAGTTAGTTTATTTTTATGTGTTATCTTTTTTTGGCCTAATATGCTTTGATTGTGCTAAATAGCTTTTTAAAGTAAAGATGTATTGCTCACAGAGGTCAGCTGAGGCTTGGTGAGATGAAGCATCTTATCCAGATTGCATGACAGTCAGTGGCAAAGCAAGGACTAAACCTGAGGATTGTTTGCCTCTAGACCCAAGTCACTTATAAACATGCTTACCTGAGGACTGCCACATTCCAGGGCCCCGAGGAGGAAAATCCAGGAGGGGTGCAAGAGTCATTTTTACAGAGTTCCTTCCTGCCTGCCCTTTGTGCTATTGTGGGTCAAGTATTTTGGGGAATGAGAGGTTCCTTGATCTTCCTTGTCATGGAAGCTTAAGTGGTAACAGGTATCACTGAAAGCAGATGTTGAGATAAGAAAGGAAAGCTCAGGAGCTAAATGATCCACAAACTGGATTATTAGACAACTGAGTCAGAATTGCTGGCTTCAATACCAGAAATCAGAGCTGGACCCAAAGGCTAAGGGGCTAATTTCAATTCAATTTTGGTGCTTGGGAAAAATCACCTTTTTTGTTTCACTTTTTAAAAATATGTTTTTCCAAAGAGAATAGACAATCCTAGCATCATTTTACCCACCAAATTTTTACCTCCCACATTTGAGCAATTTAAATGGTGCAACAGTCCATAATTTTTTTTAATTTAATTTTGATTCATTGAAAAATATGGAATGCTTCATGAATTTGCATGTCATCCTTGCGCAAGGGCCATGCTAATCTTCTCTGTATCGTTCCAATTTTAGTATATGTGCTGCCTAAGCGAGGACTCAGCCCATTATTAATAGCGACAATAATGACAATAGCCGGGCGCAGTGGCGCACGTCTGTAATCCCAGCGACTCCGGAGGCTGAGGCAGGAGGATCGCGAGTTGAAAGCCAACCTCAGCAACTTAGCGAGGCCCTAAGCAACTCAGTGAGACCCTGTCTCTAAATAAAATACAAAATAGGGCTGGGGATGTGGCGCAGTGGTCAAGTGCCCCTGAGTTCAATCCCCGGTTCCAAAAAAAAAAAAAAAAATAATAATAATGATGATAATGATATTCCACTTTATTTTTTATTTTATTTACTTATCAATTCATTGAACATAAATGGAGTACAGCTATTGTTTCACTGGTTGAGTTTCACGAAGTAGAGTCACACCATCTGTGCGTTCATGCATGTACACAGGGCAATGGTATCTGTCACACATTCTGTTATTATTTTTACCCCCCACCCCGCCCCCACCCCTCCCTTCCCTCTATGCTATCTATCCTTCCTCCATTCTTGCCACCCTTCCCCCTCGCATTATGCATCATCATTCATTTATCAGAGAGACCATTCGGCCTTTGGATTTTTGGGATTGGCTGATCTCACTTAGCATAACAGTCTCCAACATCATCCATTTACCTACAAATGCCATGATTTTATTCTTCTTTATGGCTGAGTAATATTCCATTGTGTATATATACCACAGTTTCTTTATCCATTCATCTACTGAAGGGCATCTAGGTTGATTCCATAATCTAGCTATTGTGAATTGAGCAGCTATGAACATTGATGTGGCTGCATCACTGTAGTAATCTGATTTTAAGTACTTTGGGTATAGGCCAAGGAGTGGGATAGCAGGGTCAAATGGTGGATCCATTCCAAGTTTTCTAAGGAATCTCCACACTGCTTTCCAGAGTGGCTGCACCAACTTGCACTCCCACCAGCAATGTATGAGTGTACCCTTTTCCCCACATCCTCGCCAACACCTGTTGTTGCCTGTGTTCTTAATAAAAGACATTCTAATTGGGGTAAGATGAAATCTTAAGGTGGTTTTGATTTGCATTTCTCTCATAACGAGTGATGTTGAACATTTTTTCATAAATCTGTTGATTGCTTGTAGATCTTCCTCTGTAAAGTGTCTGTTCATTTCCTTGGCCCATTTATTGATTGGGTTATTGGTGTTCGTGGTGTAAAGATTTTTGAGTACTTGGTAGATTCTGGAGATTAGTGCTCTATCTGAAGTGTGTGTGGCAAAGATTTTCTCCCACTCTGAAGGCTCTCTCTTCACATTGCTGATTGTTTCCTTTGCTGAGAAAAAGCTTTTTAGTTTGACTCTATCCCAATCATTGATTCGTGCTTTTACTTCTTGAGCTTTGGGAGTCATGTTTAAGGAAATCTGGTCCTAGGCCAACATGATGAAGATTTGGACCTATTTTCTCTTCTATTAGGTGCAGAGTCTCTGGTCTAATTTCTAGGTCCTTGATCCACTTTGAGTTGAGTTTTGTACAGGGTGAGAGATATGGGTTTAGTTTCATTTTGCTGCATATGGATTTCCAGTTTTCCCAGCACCATTTGTTGAAGAGGCTGTCTTTTCTCCATTGCATGTTTTTGCCCCCTTTGTCAAGTATGAGATACCTGTATTTATGTGGGTTTGTCTCTGTGTCCTCTATTCTGTACCATTGATATACCTGTCTATTTTGGTACCAATACCATGCTGTTTTTGTTACTATTGCTCTGTAGTATAGTTGAAGGTCTGGTATTGTGAAACCCCCTACTTCGCTCTTCTTGCTAAGGATTGCTTTAGCAATTCTGGGTCTCTTATTCCTCCACATGAATTTCATGATTGCTTGCTCTATTTCTATGAGGTCCGTCATTGGGATTTTAATTGGAATTGCATTGAATTTGTATAGCATTTTTGGAAGTATGGCCATTTTGACAATATTAATTCTGCCTATCCAAGAACATGGGAGATCTTTCCATCTTCTCAGATGCTCGTTAACTGCTTTCTTTAGTGTTCTGTAGTTCTCATTGTAGAGGTCTTTCACTTCTTTTGTTAGATTGATTCCCAAGTATTTTATTTTTTTTTGAGGTTAATGTGAATGGGGTAGTTTTCCTAATTTCTCTCTCAGAGGATGCATCACTTATGAATAAAAATGCATTAGATTTATGAGCATTAATTTTGTATCCTGCTACTTTACTGAATTCATTTATGAGTTCCAGAAGTTTTCTGGTGGAATTCTTGGGGTCTTCTAAATAGAGAATCATGTCATCACCAAATAGGGATAGTTTGAGCTCTTCTTTTCCTATTTGTATTCCTCTAATTTCTTTGGTCTGTCTAATTGCTCCGGCTAGAATTTCAAGAACAATGTTGAATAGTAGTGGTGAAAGAGGGCATCCCTGCCTTGTTCCAGTTCTCAGGGGGAATGCTTTCAATTTTTCTCCATTTAGAATTATGTTAGCTCTGGGTTTAGCATAAATAGCCTTTACAATGTTAAGGAATGTCCCCACTATCCCTATTTTTTCTAGTGTTTTGAGCATGAATGGGTGCTGTATTTTATCAAATGCTTTCTCTGTGACTATTGAAATAATCAGGTGGTTGTTGACTTTAAGTCTGTTGATGTGGTGAATTACGTTTATTGATTTCCGGATGTTGAACCAACCTTGCATCCCTGGGATGAAACCCACTTGATCATGGTGCACTATCTTTTTAATATGCTTTTGTATGCAATTTGCTAAAATTTTGTTAAGAATTTTTGCATCTATGTTCATTAGAGATATGGGTCTGAAATTTTCTTTCCTTGATGTGTCCTTCTCTGGTTTTGGTATCAAGGTGATATTAGCTTCATAGAATGAGTTTGGAAGGTTTCCCTCCTCCTCTATTTCATGAAATACTTTGAGGAGTATTGGAATGAGCTCTTCTTTGAAGGTCTTGTAGAACTCAGCTGTGAATCCATCTGGTCCTGGACTTTTCTTTGTTGGTAGGCTTTTGATGACTTCCTCTATTTCATTGCTTGAAATTGATCTATTTAAGTTGTGTATGTCCTCCAGATTCAGTTTGGGTGGCTCATATGCCTCTAGGAACCTGTTGATGTCTTCCATGTTTTCTATTTTGTTGGAGTATAAATTTTCAAAGTAGCTTCTTATTATGTTTTGGATATCAATTGTGTCTGTTGTAATATTTCCATTTCCATCACGAATTTTAGTAATTTGGAGTTTCTCTCTCCTTCTCTTCATTAGCGTGGCTAAGGGTTTATCAATTTTGTTTATTTTTTCAAAGAACCAACTTTTTGTTTTGTCAATTTTTTGAATTGTTTCTTTTGTTTCAATTTTGTTGATTTCAGCTCTGATTTTGATTATTTCCTGTCTTCTACTACTTTTGGTGATGATCTGTTCCTCTTTTTCCAGGACTTTGAGCTGTAATGTGAGGTCATTGATTTGTTGACTTTTCATTCTGTTATTAAATGCACTCCATGCAATGAATTTTCCTCTTAGCACTGCTTTCATAGTGTCCCAGAGATTTTGATATGTTGTATCTTTGTTCTCGTTGACCTCTAAGAATCTTTTAATTTCCCCCCTAATGTCTTCTGTTATCCATGTATCATTCAATAGCATATTATTTAATCTCCAGGTCTTGGAGTAGTTTCTGTTTTTAATTTTATCGTTGATATCTAATTTCATTCCATTATGATCTGATAGTATTCAAGGTAGTATCTCTATGTTTTTGTATTTGCTAAGAGTAGCTTTGTGGCATAACATATGGTCTATTTTAGAGAAGGAACCATGCGCTGCTGAGAAGAAAGTGTATTTGCTTTTTGATGGATGGAATATTCTATATATGTCTGTTAAGTCTAAGTTAGTGATTGTGTCATTGAGTCCTATGGTTTCTTTGTTCAATTTTTGCCTGAAAGATCTGTCCAATGCTGAGAGAGGAGTGTTAAAGTCCCCCAGTATTATTGTGTTTTGGTCTATTTGTCTCCTGAAATTGAGAAGGATCTGATTGACGTACGTGGATGCACCATTGTTTGGTGCACAAATATTTATGATTGTTATGTCTTGCTGATTTATGCTTCCTTTAAGCAGTATGAAATGTCCTTCTTTATCCCTTCTGGCTAACTTTCGCTTGAAGTCTGCTTTATCCGAAATGAGGATGGAAACCCCTGCTTTTTTACTCAGACCATGTGCATGGTATGTTTTTTTCCAACCTTTCACCTTTAGTCTGTGGGCATGTTTTTCTATGAGATGAGTCTCTTGAAGGCAGCATATTGTTGGGTCTTTCTTTTTAATCCAGTCTGCCAATCTATGTCTTTTGATTGATGAGTTTAGGCCATTTACATTCAGGGTTATTATTGAGATATGACTTGTATTTCCTGTCATTTTAGCTTTTTTAGGGTTTTTAGCTTAACTTTGTTTCTCCTTTGATTGACTCTTTCTTTAGGGTAATTCCTCCCCATGTCGACTGAGATTGTTGTTTTTCGTTTCTTCCTCTTCGAATATTTTGTTGAGAATGTTCTGTAGGGTAGGCTTTCTCTTTGTGAATTCTTTAAGCTTTTGTTTATCATGGAAGGATTTTATTTCATCATCAAATCTGAAGGTAAGTTTTGCTGGGTATAAGATTCTTGGTTGGCATCCATTTTCTTTCAGAGCTTGAAATATGTTGTTCCAGGCCCTTCTTACTTTTAGGGTCTGGACTGAGAAATCTTCTAATATCCATATTGGTTTTCCCCTGTAGGTAATCTGATGCTTTTCTCTCGCAGCCTTTAAAACTCTATCTTTGTTTTTATGTTAGGTATTTTCATTATAATGTGCCTTGGTGTGGATCTGTTGTAATTCTGTGCATTTGGTGTCCTGTAAGCTTCTTGTAATTGATTTTCCATCTCATTCATCATGTTAGGGAAATTTTCTGACAATATTTCCTTGAACAGATTATTCATACCCTTGGTTTGTATCTCTGTGCCTTCCTCATTCCCAATTACTCTTAAATTTGGTCTTTTGATGATGTCCCATATTTCTTGGAGGTTTCATTCATGATTCCTAACCATCTTCTCTGTTTGTTCGACTTTGTTTTCAAGATTAAATATTTTGTCTTCATTGTCTGAGGTTCTGTCTTCCAAGTGATCTATTCTGTTAATTATGCTTTCTATTGAGTTTTTAACTTGGTTGATTGTTTCCTTCATTTCCTTGTTTCCTTTAAGAATTTCTGTTTCTTTTTTTCTCAGAATTTCTATCTCTTTATTGAAGTGATTTTTTGCTTCCTGCAATTGCTCTATTAGCTGATTATTCATAGCCTGAATCTGCTCTCTTGTCACATCATTCTCTTCTCAGATCATTTTAATTATGAACATTCTGAACTCCCTTTCTGTCATTCCTTCTACCATGCTGTCTTTGGGTTCTCTTGATATATCATCTAGGTTTGATTGGGACACTTTCTTCCCGTATTTTCTCATGCTGCACGTGTATCTTCCCCTCTAGTAGTGCGAATCCGAGGGATTGCAATTTCCCTGTGAAGACTTAAAGTGTCCCTGCAGATTTCCAGTAACTCACCAGATGTTTGAGAGGTGCTTGATCAAGTGGTGACCCAAGAAAGGTGCTGTCCCACTACCTCCAGGTTGGGAATGATCAATGCTTCTGGGCAGAGGCAGCCTAGTGTTGATAGACAACTAGATACAGCAAGGTGGTAGACTCCGGGCCAGGGTGTGGACCTGGGCACTAGACCAAGTTGGGGTGGTGTCACAGAACTGTGCTCAGTGATGGAGACACTGGGCTTGAGAGCCCAGGCAGGCCTGAACTCCACGCTGGGGGCTCAGGCGGTGGCAGGTGGTTGCTCTCTCCTGGGGACACTGTAAGATAGCGCCAAAGGCCCTAAGCTCCTCGCTGGAGTCAGCGACCCCAGTGGCTCCTGGCCAGACCTTTCCAGGAGCTGTGGCACAGTGGCTCGGAAGACCGGCTGCAGCTCCAAATCCCCAGGCAGCCGGAGACGGACCCTCTCTGCCAGGGAAGCTGCAAAATGGCGCCGAGGGGTCCAAACTCCCCACCAGAGTCAGCGATCCCAGAGGCTCCTGGCCAGACCTCTCCAGAAGCTGCGGCGAGGCCCCAGGCAGCCGGAGATGGTCTGTCTCTGCCTGGGAGGTTGCTGGCTGGTGCTGGAGCCCAGCCAGTGACTCTAAAGCCGCTGCTGGGGACCCGCACTCACTTGCTAGCTTGTGCAGACTGAGGTCGGTTACTCGTAAGCAACTGCAGGGTCCGGTGCTCCCGGGTGGTAGCTGCCCGAGGCCGAGCCGAGCCCAACCCAGCAGGGTTGGTTCCGGAGCGGCGACTGGGGACCCCTTATATGTGATTTGAATATAAAATCTCGTTGAGAGCCATATTCCTGCTGTTTGAATCCTGAGCAAGTAGGAATCCACGGAGCAAGTAGGAATGCAGCCTTCCTCTAGCCCACCATCTTGAATCTGATATTCCACTTTAAAGTGATAGACATAATGAAAGGCATAGGAGTGAATAAATACCATTTGTTCACTGCCTTGATACCACAGGTTTGGATTAAGTATATATGATGTGTCAATCCCTGAGCTAGGCATTGAAAACTCAGAACTTGTCTGAATGTGGTTTATATTCCAGTGGGGGAGCAGACATCAATCAAGTCTCATACAAGTAACTTTCAAAATAGCAAGTGGAAGCATATGTAGTCTTTTCAACAAATGGCCTGGTACAACTGGATATCCATGTGCATAAAAATGCATCTACACAGACTTTATATGCTTCATAAAAATAGATTCAAAATGGGTCATACACCTACATGTAAAATGCAGAATTATAAAAGTCCTAGAAGATATCATAGGTGAAAACCTAGATGAGCTTTTATTTGATGATGACTTATTAGCTCTCACACCAAAGGCATGATCCATTAAAGAAAGAATCAATAAGTTGTACTTCATTAAATCAGAAATTTCTGCTCTTCAAAAGAGTGACAAGAGAATGAAAAGACAAGACACAGACTGAGGAGAATATATTTGCAAAAGACTAATCTGATGAACTGTTATTCAAATTATACAACAAACTCTCAAAACTCAACAATAAGGGGTTGGGGATATAGCTCAGTTGGTAGAGTGCTTGCCTTGCAAGCACAAGGCCCTGGTTTCAATCCCCAGCACCGCAAAACAAAAAAACAAAAATGAAAAACCTCAACAATAAGAAAACAAATGACCTGATTTTAAAAAAGGTGAAATACCATAACAAACACCTCACCAAAAATAGTATACAGAAGGCGAATAATCATATGAAAAGATGCTTGAAATCATATGTTGTAATGGAAATGTAAATTAAGATGATAAGATACTACTTTACATCTATGAGAATGGCCAAATTCTGGAACAATGACAATACCAAATGCTGATGAGGATGTGAAGCAACAGTAACTCATTCATTGCTGGTGGGAATGCAAATGGTTTAGGTATGTTGAAACACAAGTTGGCTGTTTCTAACAAAACTAAACATACTTTTGTCATAAGCTTTGGCAATTGCACTCTTTGGTATTTACCCTACAGGAATTGAAAATTTATGTCCACCCAAAAACCTAATCTTGGATGTTTATAGCAGCTTTATTCCTAATTGTCTATACTTCGAAGTGACCAAGATGTTCTCCTATAGGTGGATGGAAAAATAAACTTTTGTACATTCAGACACAGGAATCATTATTCAGTGCTTGAAGGAAGTGATGAAATAATAAAAAGACATGGAGAAAATTTAAATGCACATTATTGAGAAAAGCTAATCTGAAAAGGCTACACAGTGTATAATTCCAAATATATGACATTCTGGAAAAGGCAAAACTCTGGAGACAGTTTAAAAGATAATTGATTTCCAGGGGTGGGATAGGGGGAGAAATGAATAGGACCAAGCACCAGAGCACCAAGGACTTTTAGGGCATTGAAACTACTCTGTATGATACTAAAATGATGGATAAGTGCCATTATAAATTTGTTTAAGATCATAGAATGTACATCAAGAATGAAGCCTAATGTAAACAATGAACTTTGGGTTATTATGACATATCAGTTTGAATAAAACATGTATCATTCTGGTGGGGGAGTTTGAAAATGGGTATGAGGCTATGCATATGTAACTAGGCTTTCTTGTTTGTTAGACTGTGAACCTAAAACTTCTCTAAAAAATATAGTCTTTTTAAAAAACCAAGTATACTGACAGGAAGTATACATGTCTCTGAGGTGAACTTTACATAGAATGGTGGGTCAGGAATGGTATTGTTGAGAAGGAATAAAAAGAATCAGCAAGAGGAAGGGAGTAAATAATGTCTGTGAGGGCAGAATTAGAGTTTTGAATTTGAGCCCAATAGTAAAGCCAGAGGGACAGAGCTGTGTTATCAGCAGTATTTCCTTCACGTGGGAAAACAAAGCAGGTGAGATTTTGGAGATTGTGATGTCTCTATGACCTTTTCCTCAATTCCCCCTGCCCCTGATGTCTAAAATTCCACCTCACAGGTGCGATTCCTTTACTCCTCCTCCAATTCCCTGTTGATAGGCTGAAAATTCTCCAGAACTCCTGGGGAGGGCTTCCAACACTGCAGAACTCTAGCTGTGACTAAGGGACTTGAGAGCAGACCCTATGGGCATGGAGAAAGCAGAAAGGCTATGGGTATATCAGCATGGGTCTGGAAGGGAAGCTGGAACAGTAAGGGAGGGAGCAGGGCTCTGGGTCTATTGTGTTCCCCAGGGTGACTCTTGACTGACAACTACACTAATTGTGGACTACATTGCTGATACATTATCCATACTGCTCAACTGATAATGTTTTGGCAGCTAAATGTTTTATGATCGAAGACTCCCAAGGTAAAGGCAACCAATTAGGAAACAGGATGGAGAATCCCCTGGAAACTCACACCTCTGCCTTCTTTGTGGACACTGATGTTATGTGCATCATGTGTCTCTGCTTGGCCTCTGCTCCCAGCACAGAGTGAAACCTCCAGATCAGTCCCCATCTCCTTGTGCTCTAACTTGCTCAAGTTTCTCTTCCTTCCTGCCTCTCAAAGCCAAATGGTCTGCCCTAAAACAAACATTGGTCATAATGTCTAGAGTAATTTATTTGTTATAAACTTTTTTTTGTAAACCCCAAATTCGTTTGAATGCATTGGTGTTTTGGTGTTTAAAAGCTAACTGTAGCACAAGTATTACTCATTCATTCAGTATTGATTTAAAATCAATCACAGTATTGATTTAAAAGCCTACTGTTTCTACTAAAACCTCAATATGCACCTACCCTATGACCCATCTGTTTAACTCCTAGGTGTTTACCCAAGAGAACTCAGTACAAATGTTTACAAAAGCACATATATGTGACTATTGATAGCACCTTTATTGCACCAAACAGGAAACAAAGTGACTTGAAACACACACAAATTGTACTATATCCATGCTAGAGAGTACACTCAGGAATTGAAAGGAACAAACTCTGATATGTTTGCTATATCATGGATAAATCTCAAAGACTTATGTAGAGCAAAATTACCCAATATTTAAGACTACCTATTGTGGGAAGCTATCCTTATCTAGCAGAATCAGACGGTTCCCTCTCTAGTTCCCCTAAGAGAATGGCTCCCCTAACTCTACACTATCCTGTCCATCACAGAAGAAGCTCCTTCCGATCTTGGTCCCCTTTACCTCTGTGTCTATAAATAAAAGAGAGTTGGGCTGCTCCATGTTGTTAGAGGTCAGAACTGGTATGGCCAGACCTGTCACACCCCCTCTCATTTTAAAGAGTATTGGCTCTTGTGTATTTATTGATTAGATAAGTTTATGGGTAATTGATTGATAGACAGTCAACATCATCCTATGGCAGTTAACCCTTTTCTCATCGATGTGGGATGTGGCTGAGAGACCCCCCACAGTCTATGATATGACTATGTATATGAAGTTCAAAACAAGTGAAACAAATCTACGCTGTTAAAAGTCAGAATGTTGGGGCTAGGATAAGGTTCAGCTGGTAAAGTGCATGCTTTGCATGCACAAGGCCCTGGGTTCATTTGGGGCTGGGGATATATATAGCTCAGTTGGTAGAGTGCTTGCCTCATAAGCACAGGTTCCTGGGTTCAATCTCCAGCCCTGCAAAAAAAAAATTATTGATTGGGAAAGAAATAAATGAAATAGTTTTTTTGAATGTATCAGAGGCTTTTGGGGTGATAAAATTTTTCTAAATCTTGATCTGGGTAATTTACAGGGTATATACATAGGTAAAAACTTTACTCTTTACTACAGATAAGTTTATGCCACCAGGGCACTGTGCAGCTGGCTGAGTCCTGTTGTTCCAGTCTACCATTGTTGAAAAGATTCAAAGGAAGATGAAGTTCTGGAGCAGCCCTGTCTTGAGATCCTTAAGGGAAATGGGCAGTCCCTAGGTGAGACTGAAAAAGTTGTTCAGGTAGAAAGAAGATGGACCTGGTGATCACTGCTGAGGGGCTGCCAGGAAAGTAAATGCAGTGTGGAACCAAAGAGGCATAGGAGGATCTCCAGGCAGGTCAGTGGCTGCAGAGCAGGGAGGAACTGCGGAACCACAGGTGTGTGTGTGGTGGGTGTTGTCCTAGAGAACTGAGGCATGGGAGTTCTTATCAGGAAGAATGCACATGCAGGAGAAGAAGGAGAGATATTCTGTGAATAAAAGCAGCTCTTTTCTATTTTTTGAATATATACAGATAGTATTTCATTTAAATACATACTGTGTGACACAATATGTATTAGCCCCACTTTGCAAACAGGAAACAGACTGAGTTCACATGATAGGATGAAGGTCACACAACTGGTGTTCAAACCCAGGGTGGTGAAACACAGAACCTATACCTCAACCACTACACACTCTGCTGGATGATAAATAATTGTGCAACCAGTTTGATTCACCTGTGGGGCATATGTCCATGTTTTAGTCAGCTTTTTCACTGTTGTGACTTAAAGACCTGACAAGTACAATTTTAAGGAGGAAAAGTTTATTTGGGGGTTTCAGAGGCTTCAGTTCATAGACAGTCAGCTCCATTCTTTGGGGCTCCAGGTGAGGCAGAACATAATCATGGAAGAGTGTGGCAAAGGGAAGTAGCTCATGTGATGATCAGGAAGCACAGAGAGCCTCCACTTGCCAGATACAAAATATATACCAGAAAGGCATGCCCCCATTGATCACCTTCTCTCGCCATACCCTACCCACCTTCAATTACTGAGGGAGATGTTAGAAGGACTTAGGCAGCCAGAGCAGGATGGTAAATGAGGAGGTTAGGGGCAGGGCCAGAACAAAGGAGCATGGAGAGGGTCTTCTGATGAGGTCAACTTCCTGCTTGACGAAAGTACTTGGGGACACAAGTGGGGGACCCAATCAGACAGACATTTCCATACTCATGCTCCTAAAAACTGAAACAAACCATGGACAGAGGGGGCACCAATCAATAACAGTGAGGAGCATGTGGACAGGGGAAGAGATAAAGAAAGGAGGAAATTCCAGAGATCATAAAAAGAACAAGCCAAAACTCCCCAACTGGATTACCAGCTCAGGAGCCCCTTTCTTTTCAGAGAAGTCTATCTCTGTATCTCTGTCTCTTATCAGTAAACCTCCTTCTTGCTTGCTGTCTCTGTGTCCTATTCTTCAAATCTTAGATGAATGGAGACAATGAACCCAGCACCCCTAGAGGGTAGCATTACCATTCAGTTAATTCCTACCAAGGGATTAATTCACTGATTGGTTTAAGGCTCTCATAACACAATCATTTCACTTCTGATGTTCCTTCATGAGCTTTTTGGGGACATCTCACATCCACACCATAACAGTCCCTATCTGTGCTTTGCTGCTATGTAAAAGTCCCCCTTAATGTCATCTCAACTCAATTCTGTAATTCTGTATCTTTTCAGTTATCAAAATACCAGTTATTAAAACTCAGTCCCATTCATTTTAAAGCTCCAATTTCAAGTCTAGGAGTGTAATTTGGTGATACACTGGTAATCTAGCATGAGTGAGGCCCTGAGTTCAATCCCCAGAACCACAAAAGAAAAAAATAATAATAAAAGAAAACGCCAGTTTCATTTTTACTCCAAATCCTTTTTTGTTTCCCAGGTTCAGGCTAATCCAGTGGTTCTGGGGATTTGGAGTGTGGCAGATGGAGTGGTCTGCTTCTTTTGCATGCCCCCCACCCTGGCCTCTACCCCACCCTCTACCCTGTGCTTCTGTGGAGGACCAAACTCATCTCCCCAAATAACAGCCTTTACTGAGGTTTGGTTTCTGATGGCTGTCGCCACTGATCCTCTAATCTATTATGTGGGTCCTACATAACAAACCATCCCACACTTAATGGCATAAAATAACTGCCATTTGATTATGCTCACAGGTTTTATAGGCCAACAATTTGAGACAGGCACAAAGGGGATGAATTTTTTCTGCCTTAGCTAGGAAGACTAAGAGACAGAGGGTGATCTGAGCCTGCCACTCTCATGCCTGATGCTTATGCTGGGAGGTCTTGAACACCGTAACCATCACCTGGAGCATCTACATCATCTTCATCAGCTTGCACCTCCTCATGGCATGGTAGCCTCAGAGAAGCTGGACTTCTTACATGGCAGTTTAGAGTTCTAAGTGTGTATCACATTCTGTCCTAAATCATAAGTCTTCCTTGACTAAAAAGTGAAGCTGAGCCAGAGAAGAAATGAGGTTCAAGCGAGCCCTTGAGAGTCCTGAAAAGAGAGGAGAACTTTTTATCAAACTTGTGATTAAGACAGGTGTTTGGGAGACAAAGAAGAATGAGTTTGGGAGAAAATGAAAGATGTGTTGAGAACTGTACAATATAGTAGTCAGCAGCCATGTGTGGTTATTTAATTTAAAGGGTTAAAATGAAACAAAATTAAGACTTCACTTCTTCAGTCACATTAGCTACATTTCAAATATTAAATAGCCACATGTGACTAGTGACTATTGTACTGAATGGCACAAATCGTAGAACAGTTACAACATCACAAGAAATTTTACTGGACAGTATCTGCTATAGAACTGTTGCCGATAGAAGGCATGTTTTTTCATTAAGTAGCCTTAGCATGATAGGCAGGATAGGTGGTCATCTTCTCCAGGAAGTGAGCCATAAGGGGCCCAAGAGTGGATGAAATTTCTCAGAACAATCCAGAGTCACTTGGAGTCATTTGCTGGTTCTGCTACACTCATGTTCAAAAAATTTTTGTTGAATAAAAATTTGAGAGAGTTGGGTAGTATCTTTGTGTGTGTGTGTGTATATGTGCTCACACACACTTGTGTGCGTGTGTGTGTGGCAGAAGGCACCTACAAAATAGAGGGGCTAAGTTCTCTCATTAAGTAAATGAAAGAAATTCTAAGATCAACTTTTAAGAGGAACTACAGAAATGTTTTGAGTAGTGTCAACATCAGAATGAGCACAAAACCTTTCAAAGAAACTACTTTGGAAGGGACTACATTCTACTAGCTGGCTGTATGCCCAAGGTTAAGATCACCAGCCACTCTGGGTTTCCATTTCCCCAGTTATAAAATGAAGAATAAGGATCAAAGACCAACCCAGCTCTTTCTGTGTGTCTTATGATTTGAATCTAAACTCTATTATTATCTTTGTTAAAAGAGTTTCCTTGTCATACCTCAAAACTGCTGTGAAAGCTGAAAATAATCATACTGGCTGGTTATCATCTTGTAAGTAGCAAATAGATTTCATACCATGAGTCAGTTTTTACTAATCGGTAGTATTTTCGTGGAAAACACTGTCAAGAGTTTCAAAGCCATGTCCAAGCTGAGTGGAAAGTAGGCCTGGTTGATTAGTAATGTCTGCCTTGAGGATGGAGCACAGAGCACATGGACATCTGCCATCTCAGGTTTAGATACTGCCTATGTGAGACTTAATGTGAGAACTAGAATTTCATAACCTTACATTTCTGTATCTTAGAAAATATATAACTTAAAGCCTTAGTTCCCTATAAAGTTTCCAAAGAATGTGCAGCCTTGTCCAAGGCACAGGATGCTAATGACAACAACTTATGTAACCCCAACATTTCTTGTAAGTCCTTACTCCCTGCCTAGGTAAGTCTGATTTCCGAGAAAAAAAAAAATGCTGCAAACCCGCGCCACAGATGTACCCCCTCCCAGCTCCAGCCTTGTAGTTTAAGACATTCCTACATACCTAGTTGCTTAGCACTAACTAACCACTCCCCAACCTCCATGGGATATGGGGCCTATAATGAACTAACACGACCCAAATCCTTCCCTCTGTTGTGTGTTTACTATAAAAGCCCGTGTAATCTTTGGCTGGGGGCTACCATCTTACAGCCACTGAGGCTGCTGGTGGAGATCCCTGCTTGAGCTTGAACAATAAAGTTCCCTCTTGCCTTTGCATAAGTCCTGGATTCTTGGTGTCCTCAGGGATTTTGGACTCAGGTTTAACACCTAACCTTTTCTCCCTTGCCTGGGTCTATTGTAGGTACTAGAGAACATAAATACTTGCTTTCCTAGCTTTTGTTGTAGCTAGGGGTGGCCCCATATCACAGTTCCTGTCTGGATGTGAGTTTGCAACTATGGCAGCCATCTTGTGACCAGGAAGTAGTTTCAGAAAATCAGAGATTCAGTCTCTGAATTCATGGAACCTCTAAACCACTGCCAACAGCTTCCAATCTTCAGACATCATGTTAGGTAAGAAAAAACCCCTTATTTATTTTAGCTCTGAAGATAGGCAACTAGCTTGGCATTTCTGTGAATTTCAGCTTGAACGGTTTCCTAACATTCCAATTCCCTCTCCTCCACTTCTTCTCACCTCTGACAACCCTTCCCTTCCCCTTCAGTTGAGAATGTGTTCAACATTTCTCAACCTGAAATCTGCAGGGTGAGCCCTGCGATAATCATAATGTAACAGTGGTTCACTTCACCTTTTGAATATAACTCTGAGGCTTATTTTTAAAAGGGACAAGTTTTCCCTTTTCTCTTCTCCCTCTCCCCTTCCCTAACCTAGGTGCAGGGAGCAAGATTACCCTAAGCTATCTGTGCTTTACAAGAAGGAGATGACTGCTGAGGATCTGGGAGATGATTATCTCCAAAATTAACAGGTGAATCCTAACCTGATATGGAGGTGCCCTGGAACCCCCTACCAGAGCACACCTGGAATGTAACCCTTGAAGAGTTCCTTTAAAATCCCCCTGTCCCTCCTGATGGGGGGAACCACAGTCTCTGGTACAGGAGTCCCCAGTGCTTCTCCTTTGCTAGCAAAGCAATAAAAATTCTTTTTCCTTTTTCTCAAAACCATGTCCTCATTATTGAATTGGCATCAGGGCAAGGACTAAACTTTGAGTAACAAAAGTAGATCCAGACCCCTCTATAAGGTTGTTTTTATATCCCCTTGTAACTTCTCAACATGGCGCTGGCTAGGCTTCTCTTCCGGGTCTAATCCCCCCATAACTCTTCCCACTGGCGCGAACCAGGAGCCAATTAACATTTTGACACCACACTGAAGCCCCTTAGTAACCGTGGTTAACCAATCAGTCACTGTTCTATCGCTCGCCCTGACCCGTCTACTCCCTCCTAACCCTATAAGTACAAGCATTTTTCTGAATAAATTTGGAACTTCTCCGATGGTGAGCTTTGTGTCTTGGTGTCATTTTCTTTCACTCTCTTTTTAAGTTTTTTTTTTTTTTTCTTTTTTAGTGGTACGAGGAACTGGGGCTTGCATGTGCTAGGCAAGCTCTCTGCTACTGAGCTACATCTCTGGCCCCTCAGACCTTTCCTCTTAGTGAGAAAGCACCAGTGACATGGTCTCCTCCCTACTCAGGTTCTCAAAGGTAGCTAGCCATATGCAGATGAAGCCAGAATTGAGGACAGGCAGTTAGTATAAAATAGGAAATCTGGTCAAATCGAGGAATGAAGGCCATTTGAGTCTGGGAAGTTGGAAACTGCCCCTGGGTGACTGGAATGTCAGTGTCTCCAGAGCCCTTTTGATCACCAAGTTTACCTGCCTATATTACCCCTCCCAAAAAGCTACAGGCAGGGAATTGCTGATTAACGCCCCCCTGGGCTCCAACCTTTCTGAATCACTCCATTTGGCCCTTCCCCTACCCATCTGCTTCTGACCTTTTTGCCATCTCACTGGCATCTCCTGGGCCTAGTCACATAGGCAGGAAAGAGAGAGATAAGGGAGGAAAGAACAGAACAAGGGAAACCCTAATCTATAAAAAATGCACATCACTTCTTGGGATTCTAAAACATCAGTCATGGCCTTCTTCTCCCTCCTGGGAGATGTCTGTGTTACTACTTTTAAATAAAAAACCTGCTTAATAATGCTTGCCTTGGTGTGCTTCTCTGGCATTATACTTCAACATCTGAGGAAGCAGAACTTGTCACCGATAAATGGTGGTATCACAAATGTGCACGCCTTGTAAATAGCTGCCTTGTAAATAGGCAGCAGTCAAGGAAAGCCCTTTCTTATCATGCTTCCTTTGGACTTTGAAATTCAAGTTCTATTAGGACTCCAAACATCCCAGCCATACGATAACATTTCTATAGCAACATCCTCAGGTTCATGCAAGTCAAGCACTCAGGCACCTGGTTCTACCCCAGGTGTGGGTGGAGTGCTTATCTCCTGACCTTTAAACACTCATCAGCTGTCTCCACATCTAAATTTGCCCATTTGTTCCCTGCCAAGAGGGACAACACAGCTTAAAGTCACAGAAGAACAATCATAATGCATAATAACTTTTTCTGGTAACTAAATTAATTTAAGTGATCATAAATTGACATGGTGGTTAAAAGTTCATGGATTTTGAGTTGCCTGGGTCCAGCTCTAGCACAAAGGGTCGTGGTGCTCTCTGGTGATTGGGATGGCATCGGCGAGGTGGAGAACAAAGCAACACAGACTCAATGATCTGAGGTTAAGTTTTGTTCTAACTTTATTTTTTCCACACACCATTTTTATATGTTAGCTTCTAGCTTGAGTACAATATCTTGAGGCCTCACAAAAGGAAACTAACGCAAACAACAAGACAATAAGCAAAACATATTAGCAGATTAAATATTATCAACTCTTCATAATGTTTTTAAGTATTTTTCTCTATAATCTTAAACTAGTTCTACTTTCTATATTACTGGGAACATCGTGCACAGAAGCCATTTCTATGAACAACATATAAGCTTACACTATGCGATTAATAACTAGATTAACAGGAACAATAGGGAGTTTCTTTCTGAGCTTTCCCTGGATCATTGAATAACTGAGCTGCTTTAGGCCAATTAGGAGTGGTACACCTCCTACTTTTGCCCAGTATGCATTAGTTGGTCCTGCCCAAGAAAGCTGTTCAGAGCAACTAAGCAAACACCAGTGTTTTACATATATTAAATATTCTAAAAAGAGGAGATGAGCTTTCCATGTACATTTTTCATTATAATATACTTGATGCCAACCAGGGTGTAATCTGCCAGTGGGAGATAAAGGGGGTCTAAATCTAAGGGACCAGAAGCTGGTTTCCTAGGAGGATACCATAGTTTTCCATTAACCAAATAAGCATTACCAAATGATGTCTGAATTGTTGGGAGTATTTTTCTAGCCTTAACAACTTTGTTTGTGACTTGTTTGTTTGGAGTTAAGGTGGGAAAAACATGTCTTTCTGCCCTAGGTCATCTGGGAGTAGTCACCATCCACGGTGCCATTTAGCATAAGTTGCTAGAAATGAGCATAGCATTCTTTCCAAGTTATACTTTTATCACCCCAGAACAAGGGCTTTTCTTGGTTATATCCAGTATGATTAGCTGTTTGATTCTTGTGTTCTAAGTCCCCTAAGACCCTAGAATTCCCCAAAATACCATATAATATTATTCCCAAGCATAGTCAAATTAAACAAGACAACTGGAAACAGCGGCCCCAATTCCCAGGAAGATGAGACCTTGCAAACATCTTTATAACTCAGTGGAATCCTTGTCAAGCACTGAGGGGAATTGAAGAGGGCGCAGCATTGAGTGAGAGATTTCCCATCTTAGTGGAAGCATCAATGAAATTTTGCCTCAGAATCTGATTTGTAGTCTCTGCTCTATTCATGTGGGTCTTTGTTTATACTTATCTGCAGTCTGGCTTTCAGACCTTTGTGTACTTGACTTCTAGTATCTGAATTCCCTTGAAGCTATGGTTTAATTCATCTCCCATGCCACTTGACTGTCAATAACAGCATGTTCTTCTATAGGTGTTTACTTGTATTGCATGTCCTATTGCATGTTGCAGCTCTGATAATTTATATTTTCATATAATTGCCTGTTTGTATGTTTCAATGCTAACATTTTCCTGGAGTTACCCTGTTCCCTGTAATCCATTACCAAGGACAAAAAACACACGCAATGAACACACATATATATTTGGTAAATGTTCAATAATAGGCTGATAAATGTTGGTCTCAGAGAGGGGTAAACATTTTCTGAATGCAACCTAAACTCTCAAGCTAAATTAACTTGAAATACAAGGTAATCAGTTTTCTTTTAGCTTGGGTTAGCTAAATCTATCTTGAAAAACAGAAACCCAAACTAGAATGGGTCCACCTTTTACCCATTTCCTTGCCACCAACTGTGTTTTTTCACCAACATGAAATCTGCAGCATTCTGAGCATCTGTAAGAAGAGGAGGAAGTTATTTAACTATGAATGATTATGAATGATTGTATGATTGGTAGAATCATGCCAGTGGAATCATCAAATGGATGCTTATGACTTGCTAAATATATTGGATAGAAACTTTTAAAAATTTAAAACACAGTTACGCAATTGACTCTTGGGGTTCACATTCTGAAGAGGCACATCTTCAAAGACAAGGGGAGTTTCTGATTTGGAAACCTCCTGCCTCTGGTTCTGAAACCATTTTAGAAGCAGAATGACTGCAAGTTGGAACCAAACAAAAGGGATGAGAAATGTTCTGCTGCGAGTATTTCCTTTCAGGCTATGAAGAAAGCCACTTTCAGCACTTACACAAGTTTGTGACACTTTTCCTTTCCAGATTAGGTTATTTGTTTCTCCTAACAAGTTGAATTATGCCCAAAGCTAACTTAATTACTTAACTTCATTAAATTTTGAAAAATACATCAATGCCATGGATATTGTCAAAGTTCTTAGACTCTGGTCTTGAGGATGTTATTTAATGTCTTTATTAATGCATGTGTTTAAGAATAATCATGATGATAATTTGGACCTAATAATATTTTTTGCCCTGACAAGAACTGGTCAATGTGTAAAAAAATAAATGTGTCTTCACATTGTTGCAAAAAGCACACCAAATGATGGCTTGAGTCTCTCTCTTTTTTTTTTTTTTTGGTCCTGGGGATGTCCAGGGGCACTTTACCACCGAGCTACATCCCCACTCCTTTAAATTGCTTAATTAACTTATTTATTTACTTTGAGACATTCTCATTAAGTTGTTGAGGCTGGCTTTAAACTTGAGATCCTTTTGCCTTAGACTCCAGAATTGCTGAGATTATAAGCATGTACCACTATGCTTGGCTTGCTCTCCTTAATACATGATGCATATTTTTAAACATACATAGATTTGTAAGCCTGCAAAAATTTAGGAATATGACTTGATGTAATAACAACAATAATAAAGCATTTATTTTATCATGAGCAGATTTTCCAAATCAGAATTATAAGTAGTAACATTTCTCAGGCTGCAGTAATGCTGTTGCTGTGGAATTTCCAGAGAATATTTCACTTCACTGTTATTTATAACTTAGCTCAGCCTCTTTCTATTATTTATACTTAAATATAGAAAGAAATCTTTTCCTGTTCCTCTTTCTTTGGATTTTTCATTTCAACTCCCACACAAATCTATGAGTCATAAATGAGACTAGGAATGAATGGTTCCCATCACATAAGAACACTTTCTGGCTACCCAAATGAATTTAGGTATTATAATTGCCAACGTAGGTTCAAACTGCAAATAAAACAATGTCTATTTGAATTCCATTCAGAAAAATCAGAAATTATGAAGTTGGCACATCATCCTTGTATTCAAATTTAATAAAATATTTTTTATTTACAAACACACCCCTTTCTGAACTCTCACATAGACACTGTAAAATATGTGTTGGAGTAGGATAATGGGAACTCTGCTTCTAATCTTAGCTCTTCATTTCCTGATTAGGTGATGTAGCTATGACCATCTGTAAGACAGACATAATATCTGTCTTGCCTCCCCCACAAGGATGCAAAAAGAGTCTAATGCAATAAAAGATAAAAAAGTGTTTTGTGAACTATAAATTACCATCATAATTTTAGGATAGGTTTATTACTGTTTCTTCAGTTAAAATAATTGTAGAGGCAGAAGAATGACTAGGCAGTGGAATGAATTGACAGGCAGATTATGAATTTGTCTGATGCTGCAAACATATTTTAATGCTCAACTTAGTCCCCAAGGATCTGATAATGAATTAAGTCCTGCAATACAAAAAGACATAATTGATCACCATAAGTCAAGTCTAATACAATTTGAATGATTCAATGATGAGTAAGGAACAAATGTTCAGAACAGACAGACCTATTGCTTTTTGCAGTTGAACTCAGTTTGCTTACATCCAAGAGTAAGCTACCCATGCAAAATTCTATCTCAATGATTCCATGTATCATTTATGTATAAATCTTACAAATATTATTAATCAATCTTCATAATAATATTACTCTGATTTGGAGATGGATAAATTAAAGTCTCAAAAATAGCTTTATTATTAAACTTTATTAAAATTTTGTTAGAGTTGTTATCACATGCTATTATTGTAGTTGCACAAACACTGTTAGAGTATTTGAATTGCTTTTGCAAAAAACTTTTTACCAAATGTAGAGTTAAAGGTGCAAAGCATGAAACAACTTTTTATAGATAATAATATATACAGGGAACATTTCAATGATATTAAAGAATGTATAATGAAAAGTTAGTCTCTTTAACAGGGCAAATCCCCAAATTCCCTAATTCATTTCCCTCCAAATATATACTCTTAATTAAACTTGTGTATTTATGCTTAGATACATAAGCATATATGTTTACATGTTATATATATATATATTCATATACATATATATTTAAGAACAAAACACAAAGGGTAGAACAATATGTTATTCTTACATTTTTCCTTTTACTTAACCATCTTAGAGGTTTGTTTTACACAAACTTCTGTAAGTTCAGCTCCATTTTATTTTCCTTCCTTCCTTCCTTCCTTCCTTCCTTCCTTCCTTCCTTCCTTCCTTCCTTCCTTCCTTCTTTCCTTCCTTCCTTCCTTCTTCCTTCCGTACTGAGGATTGAACGCATGGGTGCTCTACCACTGAACTACATTCCCAGCCCTTTTTATTTTGAAACAGAATGTCACTAAGTTTTCTAGACTGGACTCAAACTTGTGTTCCTCCTGCCTCACGCTCCTGAGTAAGTGGAGTTATAGGCAAGTGCCACTGTGCCTGGCTTGTTCCATATTTTTAATAGCTGAATAACAATTTATTCTGTATTTGAAAGTATAATAATTTATTCAACCAGTTCCATATTATTTGTGAACCATCTTTTGTTATTACCAACGAAACTAAAATCCTTTTACATATATCTGAACTGTATTTTAAAAATAAAAGATAAATGGATATTTTCAGATTTCTTAAAATTTAGTAGAATTAAGGGATTACCTACTCTTTTTTTAAATATGAAAAAACCCTCTGAATCACTTTTTAAACCAAATGTGAAAAACAAGACTGAATGCCATAGTTTAAGTACATTTGACCGTATGCTGTTTCACATTTGGATGTTGTGTCTGACAACCCAGAAGTAAATTATTCTGTGGCCAAATTCAGACTATAGCAATTAGAAAATAGCAAAATTCTCAATAAAAAATTAACAAAGCAAAGACAGCCTATAGCAAACAGAGGGGAAATATGTAAGAAGATAGCTTTGCTAAATAAAAAATAATTTGGAATTTTGTTATTTGGATTTGCTTTTGGGAGTTGTCTATAGCAAGTCTCAGGACGTTACAATTTCACAAAACAGTGCCATGCATGCCATTTTATGGGAGGCTTCCAGGGAAGGAGGATTCAGACCTTCAAATGAGATTGGGATAAGGAGGAGCTTCATTCTAAGAGTCCTCTGTCTTAACATTACATATCAGGACACTTCAGTGGTGCCATGGCAACATGAGCTTTGGTTTGGAGACAGAAGGGAAAAGGGAGCCTACTGTTTACCCACAGGACCAGGACCTTCTAGAGCACTATTACCACACTCAAATCAATTCTGAACTACTCCTTAACACAAGGGGAAGATGGGCCAAATGTGTTACCCCTCAATGAGGGCTTCATTACATGGTCTCCATTTCCCTTGCATTTTCTGCCTTGTTCACATAATAATGTCTTTTTTTTTTTTTTGTAAATGTATATATTAATTATCTAGCCTTTCAGGAGGAGATACATTTGCTTAAAAATTGAGTTGTCCTCATTTTTATTCCAATTAATTCCAGGATGATATCAAAACCAACCTTTCTTTCCTAGTGGGCATGAGAACTCCTGCCCTGTGATTCTGCTGTGTCACTTACCAATAGCTTCCTCATCTGAAAATCCTGCTTCACAGAGCTTCTAAAAGGGGCAGACACACAATGTCATATAAAATACATGTGAAGGACTCTGAAATTTGTGGATAACTGTAAAAATGTCATCTATCCTAATGATTATTTATCTTATTTCTGTTGTTTTCATGGCCATGTAGGTCCTGAGGCCTGATGGAAAGGGAATTCTCTGAAGATGAATTGCACTTAACGGTTTCTCATTTTCTCTGCAGCCAAACCAGTGTAATTTCATAATGATCCTAATTTCTTTCATTGGCTTAATGGCTACATTTCCTACCATGGATACACAGTTGGGTGATGAGTGTTTTTATGGATTTCTTCCTTTTGGCCATATTTCCAAGTGGTAATGTCTCAGGCTTTTGTTAGAATTCTCTCAAGGAAGATTTCTAATGTCCTCTTTCACCAATGTCTTGCTGGCAGGAGGATGCATCTTGAGCCAACCAGTTATAAAACTCTGCTCCCAGAAACTGAGGCATTAACGGACTGAGGGAGGAGAGTCACATGTCAGGCTGCATCTTTCTCTGCTCTGTTTCTGATAGGCTCTGCCTCTTCTGCTTACTTAAACAATATATTGTTTTCTTCTGATATCAAAAGTGAATAAGTGCTTGTAAATAATTCAAACAATCTAGAATGTATAATTTAAGAAGTCAAAGTCATCAGTGATTCCTTCTGCATAACAACTGTTAAGAATTTGTTGATTATTTCTCTAGATTTCTTTCTATATATATACTAACATATACATTTATTCTCAAAGATAGAACTAGATTAGGGACACAGTTCTGTATCTTGCCTTTTCACTTAGCATTATACATGAAACTTTTTCCTCATCTTTAAATCTATCTTATTTTTGTTAAAAGTTTCACAATACTGTATGGATATATTACATTTTAATTAGAATCCCACTAAAGGATTTTTGGGTTTTTCCTGATATTTCAATATTATAAAAGGATTACAATAAAAATTTTTGTTCATATTTCTTTGCAGTTTCTGCTAGTGTTTCAGTTGGGCAAGTTGCCAGATAGTTCTGCCTACACTTGAATAGTAACTTTTTAGTTACAAAATAAGACTAAGTAGTATTTTCTTATTAGAATAATAATTGGTAAACAAAGGAAAATTGGTTATACTAAAGTATGTCAATCAGAGGTGTGGACCATTTTTCATGCCTCCTGCTTGTGTCCATGGTGGTGAAAAGATTTCATAACTGTATTGGCTAACTTCCTCCATTCCTTGTTAATAAAGAAAATGGATCTGAGAGAAGTGATGATGTGGTCCCAGGTGTGGTGTGATTTCATTCATTATTAGAAAGTCAGAGTCACAAAGTCAATGAGGGTCTGGGCTATGCCTTCAGACTGTCCCATTCCACATCTAAGCTCAGATGCTTCCTTACTTTAGATTTCATTTTGTGAACTAGAATGGCATTCAATGGCATTGTATACTTGGTAAGTTGTGGGAGAATTCAGTGAATTCATATCAGTCTAGCACCTAGAGCTGATTGATACATCATCAGTACTTGATACATAGTAATTATTAATATGATCAGTACCCACAATGGCTCTCCATTTATGGAACAGTCTTAGAGAAGGCACTTTCTATCTACTTCAGTCTTTACAAAACTCCAATGTCTTGTTGGCCAGGGGATACAAGGTGGATATTACCATGTCTACTTTGCAGCCAAGGAAACTGAGAGTTTGAAGAGTTTAAATAACCTGCTTGGTTCCCTCCATCAGTTAATAAGGGAGATGCCCCTGACTGGTTCAATAAGGGTACTACTTGTATACATTATAGTTAAGAATCAGGACTTGTATATAAATGCTATAAAAAGAGAATTTCACACTAAATTCTCTATTTTTCACAAATAAGCACAGATGAATTAACCAGAAACAATTAAACATTGCTTCTTCCAGAGTGCAGGATCAACTGGGATGGAGGGAGAAGGGATGGGATAAGATTTATCTGAGTATACCCATTTCTATTGTTTTAATTTTCAATTTCCCATTTTAAAGATTCAAAAATAAAATTAAGTAAGATTAAATAAAAATATAAATAAATGAAACTGTACCAAAATGATAACTTGAGAAAGAAAAAAAATGCTGATAACTTTTGAGCACAGTTATGCATACTTCTGAATGCATACTCTTAGAGAATTATAGTCTAGGAAAAAAAAGAATGAAATGATTTTTGGACTTAATAGTATGTTTGTGGTGAGCAGTGGTATTGATGATGTGATTCTAAAACAATTTTGTGTGCATTATGGGATACATCAAATTAATGAACTTATAAATAATTTTGTGACACAGGGTTTTCATTACTGGTGAAGAAAGAGATACAAACAGATTTGGAGAAGGTGAGAAAAAACTTTTGGATTTGAATTGGAGACATCAGAATAAACTCAAATGTGTGGAGTAGGGTGGGGGTAGATGTGTGACTCCTAATCTGTCCTCTTTAAATGTCTAAGAAAAAGTGACACACCATTAGAAATGAGCACACTTAGAACCCAGATCTTGATTTCTGGGTATTATTCTCCACTAAAAAGAAAAATGACTGATTTTATCAGTGGCAGAGAAAATGCAAGATAAGCCTAGAAAATTCTGTTGAGTTAGAAAGTAATGAAATGCTCAAAGACTAATGGGGGTCATGTCAAAAAGCACAGCATGAAGGGGTTCCCACAGGCCAAATCTGACAACAAGAGAATAGAAATAATGACAGTAATACTCTAGGGAATACAAAATATATGAGGGTATAATAATAACTGTATTAGTTAGGGTTCTCTAGAGGAACAGAACCAACAGGATACATATGTAGATATGATTATAAAAAGGAGATATATTAGATTGGCTTTCATTATCAGAAGCTGGATAGTCCCACAATGGCCCTTTGCAGGCTGGAAAGCTGGAGGAACCAGTAGCTGTGCAGTCCAAGAAGCTGGAGCCTCAGAAAAAGAGGGATCAATGGTGCAATCCCAGTACAGGACCAAAGGCCTAGAAAAGTCTCTGGAGAGTCACTGGTCAGAGTCCACTTTGGAAGAGCTGAAGTCTGATGTCCTCAGTTAGTTACAGCAGCACTTGAAGCACCTGCAGAAGAAGAATTGAGCTGGCATCTGTTCCTGCTTCCTAGTTCTTCCACCCTTTTGTTCCATTTAGTCCCCCAACATATTGGACTGTGCTGTCCACATTTAGGGTGGGTCTCCCCCTCAGTTTGCCTATCATTTCTAGAAACACCCTCATTAACACATCCAGAAGTCTCTTAATCTTAGGCATCTCTTAATTCAATCAATTTGACAAATCAAATTAACCAGCACAATAATTAATAAGAAAGAGGGTCTGAATGTTGTTCAGTGGTAGAGTGGTTGCCTGGCATGTGTTAGGCCCTTGGTTTGATCCCTTTCACCACAAAGAAGCACAATAGAAAATAAAACAAAAACCCTGGAATTGGGGGGAGGTGGGTGGTGAAGGAAAAACTTTTCTTAACAGATAAAGGCTGGTTGATAAATTAAGGCACTCAAATTGTAAAATCACTATATTGTAACTTTGAATTTAACAATTACATGAACGGTTGTTGGGGTCTAGAATATTCATTAGGTCTGGCAGTATAGCCACAGATTGCTTATTCATTTCAAAGGGGAAAATTATCTTTATAAAGGAGAGACCTGGCCATCAACCTTAAACCAAATGCTCAAATTTAGACTAACCAAGAACATCGTACTCTTCCTGATACGAGGCAATAAGAAGTACACCCTTTACCTATGGAGTATTCTTGTCAAAAATATTTAATCTGAATGTAATAATGGAGAAACAGAACAATCCAGAATATGTGACACTCCACAAGACAATTGAACTCTTACAGAAAAATCGATATCTTGAAAAGCAAAAACAGAGCTGGAGGACAGACCTAAAATAAAAAAGACTAAGACACATGGCAGTTAAAGAGACTGCTATAACAGCTCAATTCACAATAGCTAAGCTATGGAACCAACCTAGGTGACCTTCAACAGATAAGTGGATAAAGAAAACGTGATACACACACACACACACACACACACACACCATGGAATATTATTCAGCTATAAAGAAGAATAAAATTATGGCATTTGCCAGTAAATGAATGGAACTGGAGAATATCATGCCAAGTGAAATAAGCCAGTTCTCCAAAAACAAAGGTTGAATGTTCTGATATATGGATGCTAACCCACAACAAGGGAGGGTGGGGAGGAGAAGAATAGAAGTTCACTGGATTAGACAAAGGGGAATGAAGGGAAGGGAGGGGGATAGAAATAGAAAGACAGTAGAATGAATTGGACATAACTTGCCTATGTTCATATATGAATACATGAGTAGTGTAACTCCACATCATGTACAACCACAAGAATGGGATCCTAATTGAAATGGTTGTACTCAATGTATGTAGAATATGTAAAAATACACTCTATTGTCCTGTATATCTAAAAACAAATAAAATAAAAAAGAAACAGCTATAAATTACTTTGGGGACAATTGAAATTTGAATATGAACTGTATGTTATATAATATTATTAAATTAAAATTATTTTCTGGAGGAATGTGTTATGGTTTGGATCTGTAATACCCCTCAAAAGTTTGTGTTGAAGACTTGATTCCCCATTACAGCCATGTCCAGAGGTGGGTTTTTGGAAAGTAATTGGATCATGAGGGCTCTGAACTCATCAGTGGATTAATCCATTGGTAGCCAAAATGGACTACTGGTAGGTGGTAGAAGCTGTGGGAAATGGAACAGGCTGAGGGAGTAGGTTCTTGGGAACATTTCATTGGGGACTGTATCTTGTCCCTAGCCCCACCCTCTCTCTCTCTCTTTCCTTCTCTGTTTCTCAGCTGCCAGGAATTAGCAGGTTTTTTTTCCACCATACAATGACATTTCTACCTTGGAACCAGTCAACCACAGACTGAAACCCCAGAAACCAAGAAACAAAATACATCTTTCCCTTTAAACTGTTTTGTCAAAGGTATTTTTCACAGCGATGAAAAGCTGACAAACACAGGATGGAAAAATAGGAAATTGTTGTTCTGGAGATCTGTCACACAATAATAGAAATGTACTTAACATTACTGAGCTATTTCTTCAAGTCCAGGGTCAAAAGCACATTGAACTACACCCCCAATCTCTGTATTCTTGAGAATGACTAAGATGGTAAATTTTATGAGTATTTTTCTCCCAATTCAAACATTTAAAAATTGTTAAAAATTAATATTCTGAGCTATGATAATGATATTTTGGCTACATAGAAAGTTATTAGGCAATGCATGTATCATGCTAACCATAGCTTACTTTCACATGGTTCAGCAGAAAAGAAAAAAATGTCTCTGTGTTGGAAGAAGGATGAATAAGTAATATGTTAACAATTGTTGGATTATAGATGGGTATTACTTTGTCATCCTCCAAACTCATTTTTAAATTTACCTTTAAGAGATGATATCTTAATTAGGCCACTGGGGCTTTGCCCTTATTAAAGGATTAATGCCATTATCATGGGAGTGGATTGGTTATCACAGGAGTGGATTTCTTATAAAAGGAAGAATTTGGTTCCCTTTTGTCCATCTCTTGCTCTCTTTTTGCCTTTCTCTCATATTATGACCCAGCAAGAAGGCCCTTACCAGACACCAGTACTTTCACATTGGACTTCCCAGAACAATAAGCCAATAAATTTATGTTAATTATGAATGATCTAGTCTCAGGTAATTCTGCTACAGTATTACAAAATGGACAAAATAGGAATATAATATAAGATAGGTATGTATTAGTTATTTTCCTATAAATTATCCAACTAAAAAAGGTGACAAAAACAATAATCCAAACAGTAATTTGCTTTAATTTGCATCTTTTCACATGTGAGATTGAATATTTTACTTCATGTTGTCTTGCTAATTTCCATTTTAATTATGTGACTGGTCTGATATGACCTTCATTTCATTGGGGTTTCTTAATTGGGTCATATATAAGCTCTTTGCAGATAGAGATATTAAAATCCTGAACCATATTATTACAAATGTTCCCAGATTGTTTTCTTCTAATATTAGAGAGCCTTGATCTAGTCTGGGCCCATTCTGCTCTCTTCCCTGAATGATCTTACCTAGTCCCATACTTTTATTTGCCAATAATTTCCAATTTTAGGGATATGGCCTCTCTTATGTCTTCCATTGATATTCCAGAGCAATGACCAATTGGTGCCCAGACATAGATTTTTAAATACCATCAATACTCCTTGGAGAAATGAATGAATTTGTGGCAGAAACAGGGAAAATAATAAATAAACCTAAAACATCTTATTGTACCAGAAGTGAGGAAAAATTCAAAGGCCAATGGAAATTTATTAAAAGTACACAGAAGCCATCTTCCAATGGGCAAATCTGGGATCATTTGAGTAGTAAAATAAATAATGATAGACTAAAATAAGAATCCATGAGTCCATATGATGTAAATCAGGAGTTGAACTATCTCATAAAGTACCAGATAATAAGTGATTTACTCATTCAGTCTATGTCACAACTATTAAACTCTGTTGTTCTGGCAAAAACAAACAAACAAATAAAAAAAAGCCATAGACAATATGTAAGTGAAAGAATGGCTGTTATCCAATAAAACTTTGTTTGCAAAAACTGGCAGGAAGCCAGATTTGGCCTGTGAGTTATAATTTGCCTACTCCTGTACCTAAATAAACACAGGAATAAATAAGTGGAGAGAAGAGAAACCTTTTCATTATAGAAGAATGTGAACTAACAAGCACAGAGGAATGTTGGAGTTTAAAAAAAAATCACAATGTAGCAACCATCATAGTAATTATTAATTGAGGAAAGAAACATTAAAGGATACTAATAATAGTACATGAAAAAAGGATGAGGAATGAGTTATTTTTGCAGTTGTTAAATGTCTCCATATAAAATACTTATTAATTACAAAGGGGCGAAATTATCTTTATGGGGGAAAACTGAAGACACAATCTCAATGAAATGATCAGTGTTTAACACTACAAATGATGGGACAGATCAACATCATCTAACATCTGATAGGATTTAGTGAGAAAAACACTCATTCCTGTGATGTTCTTGCCAAAGATAATTAACCTCAGTCTAACATCGAGGAAACATCACACAAACAAGTGTCCTATTAGAGAGACACAGTACATTTAAAAGATTTTAGAAACTGATCAAGGAAAAAGATGTGACTATGAGGTGATATTAGCACACATGGTTTACTGGACAACATTTTGACAGGTTTTCATGTGGGGGAAAGCCTGTCACAGAATCAGGTCCTCCAGAGGATATAATGTGGTGGCCAGTAGAAGGGGAGGAACTCTTAGGGGAACAGGGGATTAGACAGGAGGCTTAGGTGTCTAGGTGATGTTGCTCAGCAATATGTTTAGGAGTTCCTGGATCAGAGAGCTCTGAAGGGCAGCAGTGGTTTGGGATCTTTTAAATCTATAAGTTATATCTTAGTTATGTTTGTCAGGTATTGGGTACAATTTCATAGTGTATGCAAAGTAGGTAGGGTCTAAATGGCTCAATCCCTGCTTATGTGGGAAATATTGAAAATGATTGAATGTATATAAATTTGATTTGGCACCAGTAGGCTTTTTGAGCTAATAACATTCTGTTGTAAAGAAATAAACAACCTGGGGGCCAATATATAAATAACCCTTGACTTATTTACGTAACAGACACTTTACAAAACAACTGCCATAAAACTTTTAAAATGTCAGTGGTGGGTGTGCAACTTAAAGAAAGACTGAAGACTACTCCAGATTGGAGCTACCCAGAGAGGCATGGCAGCTGCAATTCTGGGTTGGACCCTTCTGTTACAAAGGACATCTCTGGGTCAATTGGCCAACTAGAGAGGGATTTTTAGGGGAATGCATATTTTGGACATATATGTTCTATTTCAAAAAAGTTTATAAAAGCAATTTCAGAAATCTACATAGGGGTGCCTGTGTCACTTGGGATCCAGGGTTTATGACAGGCACAGCACAACCTGTACCTTAAAGCTTGGTCTCTGGTCATGAATGCTTTGTCAAGTTAAGGGGATAGAACATATTTTATTTTGAAGTTTTTTTGTCTTGAAAAAGTGATGGTTGAATTATTTAGAAGTGGAATGCAGGCTTCTCCTTGTTTTCCTGACCCATGTCCCCAAATGTTTGAGGCTGGCCTGGGCTAGGGAACACCTGTATTCAAGGGGCTTTAGAGGAAAAAAACCCAAAAACAAACAAAAAAAATTTTTTTTAATTTGAAGAGTGAACACATTTGATAGTTCAAAATTTTGACAGGCAGAGGATGAGATCGAGAATACTAAGGAGTTATGTAGTTGACAAAGTCATAGAGAAATATCTTCTTTTGAGATAGAAAGCAGAACAGAGGATAATTAAAGATGTGCTGGAGAAGTGCAGGATGAAACAGAAGTGTAGCAAGGGGGTGATGTATTATTTATTTTGTGAGAAATGTTAGAATCTGAAAATGCCAGTTATTTCCATCCTCTCTTACAGTCAGGATATAGGGACATGTCCTGGACTCTGCCTATCATACACACCTTTTGGTTCTCCTCTTCCACTCAGTTCTTGTGCCTTGGTGGCATTTTGTGTTTGGAATACCTTTCCTGAATTTTTCTAGTATTCTTTGTTGCCTGAGACTGGTCAGGGCTGGCAATGCTGTTCAGAGTATCTTGAGCCTGTTCTTATACCACCATGGACTGCACTCCTGTTTCTTCCCTTTTAGATGTTCTCTGCCCTTTACTTCATGCTTGTAGTTAATAAGACCCTCAGAGGAGTCATAAGCAAAGGAGCAGTGGTTCTAAAATGTGCCCAGTGAGGAATGTATGTGGGATGGAGAAGGCTGAAGGTTTTTATTTTATTATTATTATTCTTTATTTTTAGTACTAGGGTTTGAACCCAGGGCCTCACCCATGTTTGGCAAGCACTCTACCCCTGAACTATATGCCCAGCCTGGAGACTTTAGTCTTAATCTCAGCAGGGAAGGCAATCAGAACACTGGGTTTATAGTGTGGCTTTGGGTATTGAAACGTTGACTTCATGGGCCTGCAACCTATATAGTCCCAAGTGCCCATCTCTTAGAAGGGTCCCACATTCACTTTAATGCACTGTGTTGCTGTCTTTAGATTCTTAATAAAATTTAAACAAGGGACCTGCCAAATGTGGGGCATTGAGTTGATGGTGATTTTGACTGTTGGTACTGACCAAGGAATCTAAATCTGGTCCTTCAGCCTGTCTAGAGATTTGGTGAATTACCTAATACCACTAGTGTGCTAGTTAATGTTTAACAAGTTTAACAAACCATCTGTAGTTTTTCCCATTTGCATGATATAGCTCAGTGGTAGAGCAGGCTCGAGGCCCTGGGTTTGGTAAAAAAATTACTGCTCAGCATTGCCAAGATCAAGCTACCAACCTGATGTCCCCCAACAGGGAGGGCTATATAGTATTTCTACCATACATGTGCAATAAATACAACAACCTCAGGATGCAGATGATAATAATGCAGCAAATAATTAGGAAGTGATGGGTTGTTAGCATTTATTACCGTTGATTTTGATACAATTAATGTAAGTTTATATGCAATCATGTGTCACCTAACAAAAGGGATATGTGTTGAGAAATGTGTCATTAGATGATTTCATCACTGAGTGAACATCACAGAGTGCTTGTACACATCCAGATCTTGCAGCCCACTACACACCTAGGTTGTACGGTATATTACTTCTTGGTTACAAACTTGGACAGCAGATCACTGTACGAATACTTAGGCCATTATAACACAATGGTAAGTATCTAAACATATCTGAATATGGAAAAGGTACAATGAAAATACAGTATAAAAGATAATAAATAGAATAAATAGTTCTTAATCACTTCTAATTTTGTTTACAGATTAATCACTCAATGTAGCCTCTTTCCAGCAACATTAGCAGGGGATTTGGTATGGTTAGGAGCCATGATAACAAAAATAATACAAGATTAAATTAAGCACAACAGAAAATAGTGTAATTGAGAGAAAGTAAACATAAGATGTATGAATCTGCTGCCAGTGTTACAAGACATACTGTTCCCCAGTAAACATTTTTTTTAATAAGTAGGAGTACAGTCTTAAATAACTATGAAAGGTATAGTATAGTAAATCCATAAGCCAGTTAGCCTGTCATTTATTATCATTATGAAACCCTATGTACTGTTCATATTTGCACAAGCTATATTTTATATGACTGGTGGTTCTCTAGGTTTGTTTATATCAGCATCACCACAAACATGAGCAATACATTGCTCTAGGACATTATGATGACCATGAGATCACTAGGCAATAGAAAATTTTCACCTCCTTTATAATCTTATGGGACCACTGTTATAAATATTGTCTATCCTTGACCAGAACAATCTTTGCAGATTATAACCGTGATTTTTTTTGTTTTTTTTATTGTTAGTTCTATTTAGTTATACATGACAGTAGAATGCATTTTGCTTCATTATACACAAATGGAGTACAACTTTTCATTTCGTGGTTGTGCATGATATAGAATCACACCATTTGTGTAATCATAACTGATTTTTATTACAGCTGTGTTTGGCAATCAACTTACAAAACTCCTTAAAACAACCATCTGCACTTATGAACCAGTACAAATTAGTTCTAGTACACTCCTCTTGTCTTTTAATGCATTAATTACTCTTTAGTTTAAGTCAGTCAGAATTGGTTTGAAACAGGAAATAGATGGCAAAGCAAGAGGTTGGCATTTTCAACTATGAAATCTTGCAGTTCTTGGTCTGCTTATGACCACATTAACATAGGGTTGGCTTAAGAGTGAGCAGAAGTTATCCTGAGAGTACAGCCCTGGTACAAGATGTTATATGATTATGTGCTAAATTCTAGGGTTCACACTAAGTTTTTGAGAATCTCAGAACTAAGAGAGGCCAGTTGTAGGTGGGCTGTCTAGAAAAGTTTGAGATGTTGGAGTTGAGCTGGCTTTGAAAGAGTGACAGGATTTGGTAAAAACTTGGCTTTTGTTTATAATTGTAGGAGCCTTTTAAAACTGAGCTGCTTATTAACTAATAAGCGTTTATTTCTTGGTCATAGAAACCTCAGGAAAATAAAAATGTGGAGGAGGAAAGTTGGAAAACCCCAAATTTGTTCTTTCCCATGAAATCCTTGATACATCTCTCTGATAATCTCAGCAAGGACTTTTTGATACCCAATGATAACTTTTTCCTATTTATTTATTTATTTTTTAAAATTTATTTATTTTGATTCATTGTACACAAATGGAGTACAGCTGTTGTTTCTCTGGTTGTACACAAAGATGAGTCACATCATCTGTGCATTCATACATGTACACAGGGCAATGATGTCTGTCTCATTCTGTTATTAATCTTACCCACCACCCCGAGCCCACCCCTCCCTTCCCTCTATGCAATCTATCCTTCCTCCATTCTTGCCTTCCTTCTACCCTGTATTATGCATCGTCATTCACTTATCAGAGAGATCATTTGGCCTTTGGATTTTTGGGATTGGATAATCTCACTTAGCATGACAGTCTCCAACATCATCCATTTACCTGCAAATGCCATAATTTTATTCTTCTTTATGGCTGAATAATATTCCATTGCATATATATACCACAGTTTATCCATTCATCTATTGAAGGGCATCTAGGTTGGTTCCACAACCTAGCTATTGTGAATTGAGCAGCAATGAACATTGATGTGGCAGCATCACTGTACTATGCTGATTTTAAGTCCTTTGGGTATAGGCCAAGGAGTGGCATAGCGGAGTCCATTCCAAGTTTTCAAAGTAATCTCCACACCACTTTCCAGAGTGGCTGCACCAACTTGCAATCCCACCAGCAATGAAAGAGTGTACCCTTTTCCCCACATCCTCGCCAACACCTGTTGTTGCCTGTATTCTTAATAAAAGACATTCTAATTGGGGTAAGATGAAATCTTAAGGTGGTTTTGATTTGCATTTCTCTTATAACTAGAGATGTTGAGCATTTTTTCATAAATCTGTTGATTGCTTGAAGATCTTCCTCTGTAAGGTGTCTGTTCATTTCCTTGGCCCATTTATTGATTGGGTTATTAGTGTTCTTGGTGTAAAGATTTTTGAGTACTTTGTAGATTCTGAAGATTAGTGCTCTATCTGAAGTGTGTGTGGCAAAGATTTTCTCCCACTCTGAAGGCTCTCTCTTCACATTGCTGATTGTTTCCTTTGCTGAGAAAAAGCTTTCTAGTTTGATTCTATCCCAATCATTGATTCGTGCTTTTATTTCTTGCACTTTGGGAGTCATGTTAAGGAAATCTGGTCCTAGGCTAACATGATGAAGATTTGGACCTATTTTCTCTTCTAATAGGTGCAGGGTCTCTGGTCTAATTCCTAGGTCCTTGATCCATTTTGAGTTGAATTTTGTGCAGGGTGAGAGATATTGGTTTAGTTTTATTTTGCTGCATATGGATTTCCAGTTTTCCCAGCGCCATTTGTTGAAGAGGCTATGTTTCTCCACTGTATGTTTTTGGCTCCTTTGTTAAGTATGAGATACCTGTATTTATGTGGGTTAGTCTCTGTGTCCTCTATTCTGTACCATTGATCTACCTGTCTATTTTGGTGCCGATACCATGCTACTTTTGTTACTATTGCTCTGGAATATAGTTGAAGGTCCAGTATTGTGACACCCCCTGCTTCGCTCTTCTTGCTAAGAATTGCTTTAGCTATTCTGGGTCTCTTATTCCTCCACATGAATTTCATGATTGCTTGCTCTATTTCTATGAGGTCCATCATTGGGATTTTAATTGGAATTGCATTGAATTTGTATACTGCTTTTGGTAGTAGGGCCATTTTGACAATATTAATTCTGCCTATCCAAGAACATGGGAGATCTTTCCACCTTCTCAGATTTTCTTTAAATTCTTACTTTAGTGTTCTGTAGTTCTCACTGTAGAGGTCTTTCACCTCATTTGTTAGATTGATTCCCAAGTATTTTATTTTTTTGAGGCTATTGTGAATGGGGTAATTTTCCTAATTTCTCTCTCAGAGGATGGCATCACTTACGAATAAAAATGCATTTGATTTATGAGCATTAATTTTATACCTGCTACTTTACTGAATTCATTTATGAGTTCCAGAAGTTTTCTGGTGGAATTTTTAAGGTCTTCTAAATAGAGAATCATGTCATCAGCAAATAGGGATAGTTTGAGCTCTTCTTTTCCTATTCGTATTCCTCTAATTTCTTTCGTCTATTTAATTGCTCTGGCTAGAGTTTCAAGGACGATGTTGAACAGAAGTGGAGAAAGAGGGCATCCCTGCCTTGTTCCAGTTCTCAGGGGAATGCTTTCAATTTTTCTCTATTTAGAATGTTGTTAGCTGTGGGCTTAGCATAGATAGCCTTCACAATGTTAAGGAACATTCCTGCTATCCCTATTTTTTCTGGTGTTTTGAACATGAAGGGGTGCTGTATTTTATCAAATGCTTTCTCTGCATCTATTGAAATAATCATGTGGTTCTTGACTTTAAGTCTGTTGATGTGGTGAATTACATTTATTGATTTCCGGATGTTGAACCAAACTTGCATCCCCGGGATGAAACCCACTTGATCATGGTGCACTGTCTTTTTAATGTGTTTTGTATGCAATTTGCTAAAAATTTGTTAAGAATTTTTGCATCTATGTTCATTAGGGATATTGGTCTGAAATTTTTTTTCCTCAATGTGTCCTTCTCTGGTTTTGGTATCAGGGTGATATTAGCTTCATAGAATGAGTTTGGAAGGGTTCTCTCCTCCTCTATTTCATGAAATACTTTGAGAAGTATTGGAATGAGCTCTTCTTTGAAGGTCTTGTGAAACTCAGCTGTGAACACATCTGGTCCTGGACTTTTCTTTGTTGGTAGGCTTTTGATGACTTCTTCTATTTCCTTGCTTGAAATTGATCTATTTAAGTTGTGTATGTCCTCCAGATTCAGTTTGGGTGGCTCATATGCCTCTAGGAACCTGTTGATGTCTTCCAGGTTTTCTATTTTGTTGGAGTATAATTTTTCAAAATAACTTCTAATTATGTTTTGTATTTCATTAGAGTCTGTTGTGATATTTCCTTTTTCATCACGAATTTTAGTAATTTGAGTTTTCTCTCTCCTTCTCTTCATTAGCGTGGCTAAGGGTTTATCAATTTTGTTTATTTTTTCAAAGAACCAACTTTTTGTTTTGTCAATTTTTTGAATTGTTTCTTTTGTTTCAATTTCTTTGATTTCAGCTCTGATTTTGATTATTTCCTGTCTTCTACTACTTTTGGTGATGTACTGTTCCTCTTTTTCTAGAGCTTTAAGTTGTAATGTGAGGTCATTTATTTATTTACTTTTCATCCTTTTATTGAATGTACTCCATGCAATGAATTTTCCTCTTAGTACTGCTTTCATAGTATCCCAGAGATTTTGATATGTTGTATCATTGTTCTCTGAGATTTTTTTTATTCCCCCCTGATGTCTTCTGTTATCCATGCATCTTTCAACAGGGTATTATTTAATCTCCAGGTGTTAAAGTAGTTTCTGTTTTTTATTTTAGCATTGATTTCTCATTTTATTCCATTATGGTCTGATAGAATACAAGGTAGTATCTCTATCTTTTTGTATTTGCTAAGAGTAGCTTTGTGGCATAACATATGATCTATTTTAGAAAAGGATCCATGTGCTGCTGAGAAGTAAGTGTATTCATTTCTTTATGGATGAAATATTCTATATATGTCTGTTAAGTCTAAATTAGCGATTGTGTTATTGAGTTGTATAGTTTCTTTGTTCAGTTTTTGCTTGGAAGATCTGTCCAATGGTGAGAGGGGTGTGTTAAAGTCACCCAGAATGATTGTGTTGTGGTCTATTTGGTTCCTGGAGTTGAGAAGGATTTGATTGACATACATGGATGCACTGTTGTTTGGGGCATAAATATTTATGATTGTTATGTCTTGCTGATTTATGCTTCCCTTAAGGAGAATGAAGTGTCCTTCACTATGCCGTCTAACTAATATTGGCTTGAAATCCACTTTATCCAATAAGAGGATGGAAACCCCTGCTTTTTTACTGAGTCCATATGCATGTTATGTTTTTCCCCATCCTTTTACCTTTAGTCTGTGGGTACCTTTTTCTATGAGATGCATCTCTTGGAGGCAGTGTATTGTTGGGTCTTTCATTTTAATCCAATCTGCCAGTCTATGTCTTTTGATTGATGAGTTCAGGCCATTAACATTCAGGGTTATATTGAGATATGATTTGTATTCCCAATCATTATGGCTTATTTTTGGTTTTTAACTTGACTTGGTTTCTCCTTTATTTGGCTATTCCTTTAGGGTAGTTCCTCCCTATGCTGGTTTACATTGTTGATCTTCATTTCTTCCTCATGGAATATTTTGCTGAGAATGTTCTGTAGTGCTGGCTTTCTATTTGTAAATTCTTTTAGCTTTTGTTTATCATGGAAGGATTTTATTTCATCTTCAAATCTGAAGGTGAGTTTTGCTGGGTATAAGATTCTTGGTTGGCATCCATTTTCTTTCAGGCTTGGAATACATTATTCCAGGCCCTTCTTGCTTTTAGGGTCTGTGTTGAGAAATCTGCTGATAACTGTATTGGTTTCCTCCTGAATGTAATCTGATTTTTTTCTCTCGCAGCCTTTAAAATTCTATCTTTATTTTGTATGTTAGGTACTTTCATTATAATATGCCTTGTTGTTGACCTGTTGTAGTTTTGTACATTTGGTGTCCGTAAGCCTCTTGTATTTGATTTTCCATTTCATTCTTCAGATGTGGGAAATTTTCTGACATTATTTCATTGAATAGATTATTCATTACTTTGGTTTGTATCTCTGTGCCTTCCTCAATTCCAATAATTCTTAAATTTGGTCTTTTCATGATATCCCATAATTCTTGTAGGCTTTGTTCATGAATTCTTACCATCTTCTCTGTTTGGTCAACTTTGTTTTCAAGATTAAATATTTTGTCTTCAATGTCTGAGGTTCTGTCTTCCAAGTAATATAACCTGTTGGTTACGCTTTCTATTGAGTTTTTAATTCGGTTTATTGTTTCCTTCATTTCAAGGATTTCTGTTTGGTTAGTTTTCAACATCTCTATCTCTTTATTGAAATGATCTTCTGCTTTCTGCATCTGTTCTTTAAACTGTTGATTGGTGTGATCATTCATTTCCTGCATTTTCTCTCTCATCTCATTGTTTGCTTCTCTGATCATTTTAATTATGTACGTTCTGAACTCCCTTTCTGACATTTCTTCTACTATGTTATCACTGGATTCTGTTGATGAAGTTTCTAGGTTTGTTTGAGACACTTTCTTCCCCTGTCTTCTCATGTTGTTCATGTATCTTCCCTTCTATCCATGAGAATCTGAGGTATAGCAACTTTGCCCCTTAAAACAAGTGGCATTCCTGCAGGTTTCCAATTTCTCACCTCCTATTCTTCAGTAGCACTAGACTGCAGGCTGGGGCCAGGCTGGAGTAAGACTTGGCCTCTGGGCTTGGCATCCCAGCATAGGAGCCTCATGTGTTCTGTGTTCGCTTCCCCCATGCTGAAGGCTCCCGCTTCTAACTGTGCCTGCTGCCCCTCAGAGGTATCACTGGAGCACCCTGGGCCTATGTCCCGGCGGGGGGGGGGGGGGGACTCTCATCCGTCTGTGCTGGGCTGAGCCTGATGTCTGTCTCTGTGTCCGCCTCCCCAGACCTGGAATTCTTGCAGGACTTGGCTGAGCTGAATTGCAGGCCTCTGGGCTGGGTTGACCTAAGTGTCCTTTCCTTAGTGCCCTCTTCTGGCGCTGAAGACTCTTGCCTCTGGGCTGTGCTGGCGGCCCCAGTGGAGGACCCATGAGAGCACTCTGGGTCGACATCCTGAGTGGGGAACTCTCAGCCATCTGCGCGCTGGGGTGCGCCTGATCACTTTTTCCTAGTTAGTAGTTATATGAGACAGGGTCTATTTTTATCCCACGAGGCAACTGAAAAAGTTGAGCCAAAAGTAATTTGCCCTAAGTCACACTGCTTGAATTTGGTGGAATTATATTTAAATCTAGGCAGACTGGCTCCCTAGTTGATCCTTTTACCTAGTATGTTCCACTGTTTTTTCTGATGAGTTTTCTTACCTATCAAGTGGGTATTGCCTATTCTATCTTACGCTTAAGTATCAGATGAGATAAGGTATATAGAAGTGTCAAGGAGGCCATTAACAGATTAAAGACAATGATAAAAGTCATCCATGTGAATGTAAACAGAAGAAAATGTGAATGGAAGGATAAGTAGCAGCTGTCCTGTTATTCTATACAGCTTTAGTTCTGCTCTTGACATCTGAGTGATGGGCTTCCTGAAAGCCTCTATTTCTTTCCAACCATGGTATAGAAAAAAATTTTCACATATCTCAGGCATTTTGTCACAGCATGCTGCTGAGCCAGGAGCATGTGAACCAAGAGAGGTTGGGGGAAAGCCTGGATGGAAATGGGCTGCTGGTATTGCAGTGGGAATTGGGGGCAAGGAGACAAGTTGAATGCTGAGGCTCTGGGCAACGCCCCTGAATATCATTCCCACAGCATCCTGCCCCTTGTCACTGACTCAGAGCCACCCACAGCCTGTACCTCGACCCAGGCAGGGTCACACAGGGAGGACCTCCACCACTTCTTGGGCCTTTGATTTCAGTTGCATGACAGGTTTCCATTAATTGCCAGAATTCAAGATGACTACAAATGGATCCCCCAAATCAGTGTGGCAGTGGCAGTTGGTTTAGTTGTGACCCAGCAGCCTTCTGTGAAGGGCTGTCAGAGAGAGATTCAGCCTGCTTCTATTTTGTCCCTCAACCAGATGGAGACTATCAAAGGTAGTGATCAGTACACTGAAGGTTCTTCCATGGTGAAAAGACTGCTTCTTGAAAAGCACCCAGACAAGAAAAGCAGGAGAGGACTCTTAAAATCAAAACAATCAATGAGAATAACAGCTAAGAGCAGAGACGTACCAGCCACCTGGGACATGCAGGACTCCTCAGCAAAGTGAGGAGCCCCATTTTGAGCAGATTCAGCAGCAAAGAAGGTGCACCCAGTGCTGGGAGCAGCAGCTGCACCTCCTCTGAACAGGGGCTGTTAGGAAGGTCACCATCAGCTAGACCAGGCTGCTCAGAGGTCAGAAAAGACTGAACAAAGTTTAAACAACTGATTGTGGAGGACTTGAAAGGTTCCCAGAAAGAGGACCCCATACAGCCCGAGTTCAACTGCCAACAGTGCAGGAAGTGCAAGTGTGGGGCACGGAGGTTTCCCACAACCTGCTGTACTGTCAGGTCTGTAACCAGATGTGCCTGTGCTCTGCCCAGAGCACAGTGGAGTAAGGGAACCTTTATGTGCTTGATGAAGGACATCTTCTATCACTGTTCCAGTGACGACTGAGAGGATTCTTACTTGTGTCATCCTTGCTTCTGCTCACAATCACACTGCTGCTCAATATATCTGTGTATGGGAACCATTTGTCTGTTTTTGCCTTGATTGCTCTGTTATCCTCTTATGACGGAATGCCTGAAGCTCTGCAGGGTGTGTTATAACTGACTCCACTGCCCAGTGTAGATGTAAGCACTCCAACACTATTTTTAAGCTGGAGAACTGCCCAGGATAGATAGTCATGATTTCTGGAAGTAAGATGGATTTCCTGAACTTCTAGCTTTCAATTTATGGCTTTAAGAAAGATCCTATTAGATTCTGATTTTCTTTTCTTTGGAGAGTTTCCCTATTAAATATATATATATATATATATATATATATATTACCAGGATTGAACCCTGGAGGGCTTAACCACTTAACCATTGAGCCACATCCCAGCCCCTTTATATCTATATTATTTAGAGATAGGGTCTTGCTGAGTTGCTTAGGGCCTTGCTAAATTCTTGAGGCTGGCGTGGAACTCGTGATTCTCCTGCCTCAGCCTCCAGAGCTGCTGGGATTACAGGTGTGAGACACAGTGCCCAGCAAAAAAACATTTGTGTTTAACCACTACCCCCTACCTTTTGTCTCTCATAGAGTTCTCTCCATCAGTTTTGGCATTACCCTATTCCAGATGCCAGGTGGAGTTTTTGTTTTTCTTCTTTCTATGTAATTTTAGATCTTCTTTATAATGTAAATCTTCACTTTGGAGATATATTGGTTGTAACTTGATCATTCATAGTCTAGCTTTCATATTTGTGAAGGACTCAACTATCTTCTTCCATGCCCCATGCTCTTTACCAAATTTTTGTTGTCATTGAGGGTGCTTGGATAACTGAAGTGTATAGCTATCCATGAATTGGTGTCACAGAGCTGTGCTGCCTAAAATGATCTTGGTTCCTTAATATTGCTCCTTGTGGCCCCTCGGGTAGTTAACAGCTGGGTATTCTAATATGTTCTGTGTTTTTCATTGCCTTAGCTGCAAATTGTGGTACTTTATGACATTTTATGTGTAAATAACACAATTGAATTCTGACTTTTTTTTTTTTTTTTAACCAGGGATTGAACTCAGGGACACTCGGCCACTGAGTCACATCCCCAGCCCTATTTTGTATTTTATTTAGAAACAGGGTCTCACTGAGTTGCTTAGGGCCTCGCTAAGTTGCTGAGGCCGGCTTTGAACTCGCAATCCTCCTGACTCAGCCTCCCAAGTTGCTTGGATTATAGGCATGCGACACCATGCCCGGCTGAATTCTGACTATTTTTAAGACAAAAGTTTGCTGAACTTTTTATTGTAAAGAATATTTATTATGTGAATCTATTATTTTATATTTATTGCAAAAGACTGTGCAAGTATACTCCTGTCTGAATATAACAAAATATCAATACTTAATGGAAAATAAAATGATGCAAAGAAAGTACATATGTTAACTATAATGCAGAAGATAATTAATGACATTGAAAGAATATTTCTTTGAAGAATTAGGTTGATTTACTTTAGATTTATGCAGCATAAGAATTTATGAAGTCAATGAATAAGGAAGGAATTTTGTGGTATTATTTTAATAATTGAAATACATCCCTGAATATGTTTTAGAGAGTTAAACTTGGTCATTTGTTCAATATTTAGCTTAATTCTATTTTTTATTTAATTTTTTGTTGGTTCCTTTTATTTAAACATGACAGTACAATCCATTTTGATAAAATTGTACAAGCATGGAATGTATCTTCTTCTAATTAGGACCCCATTCTGTAGATGTACATGATGGTGAGATTCACTGTGCTGTGTTCATATATGTACAGAGGAAAATTATGTCAGATTCATTCCCTTGTCTTTTCTCTTCCTATCCTTGCCTTAATTCCCCTTTATCTAATCTACTGAACTTTTCTCCCTCCATCCCTTATTGAGGGTTGGCTTCCACATATCAGTAAAAACATTTAATTTTTTTTAAATTGGCTTATGTCACTTAGTATGATAGTTCCCAGATTCATACATTTACTGGCAAATGTCATAAAATCATTCTTCTTTATGGCTAATACTCTTTTGTATATATATACCACATTTTCTTTATTCATTCATGACTACCTAGGTTGGTTATATAGCTTAGTTGTTGTGAATCGTGCTGCTATAAACATTGATGTGGCTGTGCCACTGTAGTATGCTGATTTTAAGTCTTTTGGGTGTATACCCAGGAGTGGGATGACTGGGTCAAATGGTAATTCCATTTCAAGTTTTTTGAGGAATCTCCATAAGCTATCTATAGTGGTTGTACCAATTTGCACTCCCACCTGCAATGTATGAGAATACACTTTTCTCATATCCTTGCCAGCATTTATTGTTACTTATATTCTTGATTGTTGCCATTCTGACTAGAGATGAAATCTCAGTGTAATTTAATTTGCATTTCTCTAATTGCTAGAGATGTTGAACATTTTTTACCTACTCAGTTTCCATTTCCTTTTTTAATAGCATCAATTTTATTTCCTCTTGGGACATTCAATGCCCACTGAGGACATCCTCAGAGAGACTAGTAACAGAGGTGTCCTTTCCTCCTCAGCCAGTGTAGAGGCGGTAAGTCAAGCAAAGTCCCCTTTATCCATGCTGTAGAAAAAATAGAGCAGGAAAAGGGATGGAGGGTACTGGGATAATGATTTAAAATAGGTGGTTAAGCATGCCTCATTAAGACTTAGATTAACCTGAGTCACTTCCCCAAAACAAATCCTACTGCATTCATAGTCTTATTTATCTCAGTTGATGACTTTTCTATTTCTTTATTGTTTTAGTAAAGCAGCAAACAAAATAAACAGCAACATGAATAAACACTCATTTTCTTACACCTCACATCCAACCACTCATCACATCTTCAAAATAGATCCAGGATTGGACCATTCCTCAACACCTGCACAGCTTCCACATTGACCCAAGCCACCATTTCCAAGTTGTTTCCCTACCCCTGCCCTTGCATCCTACTGTCTCCTCTCTACACTGCCAACAGAATAACCTCTACAGGTAAAATACAGTTTATGTCATTTCTTTTAACATGTTTCAATGACTCTTCTTACTCAGAGAAAAAACATTATTTCCTATGGCCTGCAAAACCCTGAATGGCATACATGCTTAATCAGTTCTGTGACAACTGATGACAAGATGTCTTTAGCTCTGTTACCCTTTGTTCGTTCTGCTCAGCTGCTTGGTCTTTTGTTCCTTAATGTTTCTATGAATCTCATGTTTCAGGGCATTTGCACATTTTTCCCCCAGTTTCTGGAATACTTTCTCCTTAAGGATCATATGACTCATCTACTCAACTCCTGAAAGTCTTGTGTATTTTCTCTGGACTCATTCAGTTGTGTGAGCACTGGCAGAACAGGAAGACAATGGAGGTGGACCATGGGATTTAAGTTGGATAAAGAGAGGAGTGAAGAGAATAGGAGACTGAGAAATAATCAAAAGGTAGTAGAATAGATGAATCATTGTCCAGCTGAAGTGCTGGAAAGACACTTAAAATATGACACCTTGGCCTGTTGAATACTTTGAATGAAATGGGAATGGAAAACTTCAGAAGCAAGGTCTCTATACATTCCCTATGGCCTCCTGTCTCTTTCTTCTTTTTCTCTCCCAAAGTGAGTCATATAAACCAGAATTTTTCTTCCCCTAGGTGGGCCATAGACAATTAGTACTTCTCTCCCCAAAAGCAAACTGTAAAACATACAAAGGTCCCTCTTTCCTTTCTCTCCCATTTCCCAACAAGACCCTTATTCCAGAAGGTTGTGTCCCATACCCAGGAGGAAGGATTGCTGCACAGAGGCCAAGAAGAATCTGAACAGCCTGATCATGCTGGGTTTTCATCCTCAGTCTATTACCATTTGACTAAATCTTTTTGTCTAATCACATTTCTATTTGGCTGTACTTTCTTCATCAAAACTAAGCTTAAAATACTTTCCCCAGGTCTTTAAGTTTTCATTTCTGAAGTCTCTTTGTCACATATAACTTTGATCCAATAAATTTGTTTTGATTTTCTCTCATTAACCATCTTTTGTTATAAATATGTCATCCATGATCCTTATGATGGATGAGGAAAGGGATCACCCCTTTGACCTCTACAGATGGAAAGATAGAGATGATGTAGAATATACTGATATCAGAGAATAGGGAGGGGTTGCTAATGTTGAAAACGACATGGCTGAGATATGACTCCAGAAGTGAGTAGCTGAGGTCAGGTGGAGGACAGGATTGCTAGGTAAGAAAATGGGAATTGAGAGGCCAGAGGCCAGAGATTTGGGAGGATCATCTGTATTGATGTTGAAATTCACCAGAATTAAGGCAGAAGGATGGTTGAATGGAGTGACACTGATCTAGTGGTTAGAAACTTCCCAAGACATATGTCCCAAGAGCTAGCATATGGCTGTAAGAAGGAGAGGGATGGATTGGCCTACCCCAGGACCTAAGATGCAAAGGCACTGGAAAGTATAGTAACTAAGAAAGGAGGGAAGAGGAGTACCCCTTCCCATCTCCAGGTCCAGAGGCATGGGTGGTAGTCTAGGGAATAGTGTTCTCAGATGGTTTCTGTTAGAGCCCAAAGGTAAAGGCTGAATTTAGAGAAGACACCAGGGATAGAGAGAGATTTTGCTGATGACTGTGAGCTTCCCAAGCACCCCCAAATTGGGATTTTGTGGGGAGTGGGTCAAGAAAAGACATAGGAGCTTCTAGAGTTTCAGAGTGCAGGAAAGAAGGAGGCCTAGAATTCTGGGTTCTTGTGGTGATGTTGTAAACAGACATAAAAGACAAGAGGAGGTGTGTAATGATAGTAAAACCCAAGTTCCTTCTACTAGTTGAAATTTGAGAAATGAGAAAAAAGGTTTTTTTTTTCATCTAGCAGATGAAATGACTCAGCACATCAACTAGAAGTCTGCTATTACGAGCAAAAGTAAAATGTTAAAAGTTGTTTTTAAAGAATATAAAAGTAATACATGCTAATGGTAAAAAAAAATCACAATTTAGAAGAGCATAAATTGGAAAATAAAAATCCCTCTCCCTTTCCCAGTATCACTCCCAGAGGTAATTACTGTAAACACTTTATTGGGTATCCTTTCATCCATTTACTTTGCATGTATAAGGAAAAGCAGTATATATCTTTAAAAAAATAAATGGGATCATTTTATAATACTGTTTTGCAGGTTGGTTTATTATATAGCTGTGTATTGACAATAAACTTGATATTTTTATGTATATATATAAAACCCCATTCATGTGCACAGTAGTTTATTGTACACAATCTATTTAATCAGTCTCTATTGGATGTATAAGTGGTTTGCAGGTTTTGCCTCCAGTGAACATCCATTAGTATATATTTTTATTTTATTTATTTATGCTCATTAACTGTATTTATATTGTTAAGATAATGAAACATTTCTAACATTAGGAAGGGCAGAGCACACATAATACATAACTATGTACACACTACTGGCACTGAATACATGTTAATATTTTGCTGTAATTGCTTTAAATCCTTAATTTTACAAGGTACCTCCCACCTTGCTCTTCAAAGCAGTTGTTAAACTTTTGTTTTGACAGTTTGTTAGTTTATTATCATTTTTATAAGTCTCAAAATATGTTTCTTGGTCATTTGAGTTTCCTTCCTTCTGTAACCTACCCTTTGAATTTGTTATGGTTCCTCTTGAAGAACATCAGTGAGATGTACCATATAGCCTACGTGTATAGCTTAGATATGCAGTAGGCTATACCATCTAGGTTTATGTAAGTATACTCTGTGATGTTTACATAATGACAAAATTGCCTAATGACATATTTCTCAGAATATATTGAGCAAGGCATAACTGTACAATCATAATACACTTTATAATTTTTGCTTTAACTATCACTGTATTTTAGAGAAACCAAGGAACTAAAGGGAAAATAATAATCACTTATATTGGACCACATATTTATATTCCATTGCTCTTTATTCCTTCTTAGAGATCCGAGTCTTTAGAATTTTTCATAGTGTAAGTCTACTTGTAACAAATTATTTTCATGGTTTTTGTTTTTATACCAGGGATTGACCCCAGGAGCACTTAACCACCGAGCCACATTCCCAGGACTTCTTTCTTTTTTATTTTGAGACAGTCTTTCTTAGTTGGTTAGGGCCTCTCTAAGTTTCTGGGGCTGGCTTTAAACTTGTGATTCTCCTGCTTCAGCCTTCTGAGCCACTGGGATTAAAGGCAAGTGTCACTGCACCTGGCTTCCTTTTTTTCTTTTTCTTTTCGTTTTTTTTTTTTTAAGCTGTAAAAAACTACTTTTTAAGGCACTAGCAATTAAACCCAGGGCCTTGCACATGCATTCCAGGCAAGCACTCTTCCAGCGAGTTATATTCCAAGTCCTTTTTATTGTACTTTTAGACAGTGTCTTGCAATGTTGTTCAAACATGTGATCCTTCTTCCTCAGTCTCTCAAGTAACTGGGATTACAAGAGTGCACCATGATGTTCAGCTCTAAAACTATGTTTTGCCTTCATTCTCCTTCTCCTCCTCCTCCTCCTCCTCCTCCTCCTCCTTCTTTTTTTCCAAGCATATTAAGCAGGTTTTATTTAAAAGTAGTAATACAAACTTCCCCTTGGGTTGGAGAAGGGGGGTCATGGCTAATGTTCTGGAATCCCCGAGAAGTGAGCGCACCCTCCATCTTTTATAGGTTAGGGTCTTCTTTTGTTCTGCCCCTTCCTCTGACCCTTATCTCTCCTTCCTGCCCATATGGCGGTGGTGACACAGCAAAAAGGTGAGATGCAAATGGCAGGGGGAAGGGCCACATGGAGATTCAGGTGGGGGACCAGGAGGCATGAATTAGCAACTCCCTGCCTGCAGCTTTTGGGGAGGGACAGTTAAGCAGGTAACCTTGGCTCTGGAGGCACTGACATTCCAATCTCCCAGGGGCATCTCCAACTTCCCAGACTCCATTCCTCAATTTGATAAGATTCCCTGATTTCTACACTAACTGCCTATCAATTCTGGCTTCATTCCCCCCTTTTGTTTAGGAGCTTAACTGCTTGCTGTAAGGAAAGTGGGCAAAGACTGCTCTGGCTGCTTCTGAGCTGGAAGGGGGCAGAGTGGGGGGCAAGCAGTTTGGAGTTCCTTTTTAGAAATCTGGTCAATTGAGGGGTCCAGTGTAGAAGTCTGCTTGGGGAAGAGCAGGTTGTAAAGTCATCTGGGGGATGGGTGCTTCTATGAGAGAGAAACAAAAGACATGAGTACCAAAATGAGATTAATACAGAATAAATGTTGCAGCATCTGGAACATGTAGATGAATAGAAATCAATCTCTCACCAGGCGGAAGAACTGAGAAGTTGTTCCTATAATTGGCCTAACAAAGGCTGGAGGGGTCAAGGCCTTTATTTGGGAACTTCAATATTGGCAGGATGATCAGGAATGGAAACACAATTTTTAATTTTTAATGTTATTGATGTCCCCAGAAAATATAGTTAAGCTACTTAATGTCATCTGATTTTTGTAAAACATCCTTCTATTAGTATAACCTGTGTTTAGTAGAGATCTCTATATTTCTGTTATTTAGGGCTAGATAATCATACTAGTGAACATAGATTAAACCTATCTGTTGTAGCCTAGGAAGATCTGTAGGCCTTAAACTGAGTGAAAATTTCTGACTTTGACAGTTTCTTTTTAAATGCCCAGGAATGACAATGTTTTGGTTTTAACTGTTTTGCTAGGTGTTTAAGATCAAGCTTGTCAAATTGACCTGTTCCTGTCTCTTAAGAGTCAGCCGAGTTCCCACAGGGGTCATTTGTGGGAAATTTGAGAGTAGCTTCTTAGCTCCTTTAGTGCCATAGGCTAGGTAGGGTCTGTCTCCTTGATGAGGTGAGGTGGCTTCCCTTGGAAGCATTAGGGATTTCTCTCCCTTTTGTAATGACCCTCCTCTGTAGCAGGTGCACTGATTGGCTTTCATCCTCTAGTGAGTCTCATCAATCTCCCTGATCAGAAGGTTGTGTGACCCAGAGTTGCAAAGTTCCTTAGCGGAGCTCTCCTTTTCCCTGGATTTAGGCTGACTCTGAGGGCAAGAGTCAAAACTGGTTTTCTTGTCCTTCATGTGTTAATCTTAATCTCTAAGTTTGATCTTAAATATCCAGCAAGCCAGTCTCACCAATCACAAAGTAAGAGTACTGGGCTTTAACTCCAATGTCTAATTGGGGTTTATATTACCTCATCTGCTCTATAGGTGATGGCTTAGTATCTCAAATTTAGGTTTGTTCTTGAAGCAGTACTTTTTTAAAACATTAATTAGGCAGTTATAGAGCTTACAAAGAAAATACAAAATAGAATTAACAACAGTAAAAACATATCTAGTTTGTGTAATAGTCATCTTATATTCTGCCTGAGTTATATATTATATCCCTTATTTGATATCACAGTAATTTTACAACAAAAAACAATCTTTTGAATATAATTTTAAACAAACTGAAGTCTGGCTTATATTGGAGCTATTTTGACATGCAGCAGGTTGGGAGGCAGAGCCTTATCTCAGGTAAGGCAGGGCTCTTTACGATCTTAGGTAAAGTATCTTAGTTCTGAAGCTGATTTTTGCCCCCTTTTGAACATCATTTTACAAAGTTTACATGTATTGTTTCCTGAGTCTATGTAAATGGTAGTTAACACAATATATTACATTTAAAACAAATCAAGGAAAGGCTGAGAGAGATTTCAACTTTCCTTTTGTGTGGCAAAGTGGCCAAATGCTTTGTTTCACGATATTAACCTTTAAACAAATTAAGTCTCACTAACTTTTAAATACATTTGCATTTAAATTTTGATCTCAGTGTAAAAAGTAACAAGTTTACCCTATTGATAACAGGTCCTATTATAGAACATTAAATGATAAAAATAAGTCCCCAATAAAATTTGCTATTCTTATAAGTTTAGAATTACCATTACAGACAAGTTTAGTTTGGAGAACAGCAGCTTGATAAATTTTCTGCTCTAAAGACTTGTGTACCTGGAAGATTCAAACACATTAATATACAAATAAGAGTAATAGCACAATTATCTTGATGTTAACCAAATTTAGTTTTTTTTAAGAAAAATTTATATTCTGTAAATTAATGTTTAAAGAAACCCTTGTCAATTTAACATATAGATTACACTTTGGTTTATATCAGTCTATTAATATTTGATCTTAGGGAGAAACCTTAAATAGCCTTTAGTTGATCATCTCATATACATATAACCAACTTAGTCATACACAAACTTGTTGAAATTTGTCCTTTACTTACACACAGACTTTCTTAGCACTTACTTAGACCCTAATGTATTTCATCACAGAAAGACTTTCTTACCCAGAAATATTTTTTCCTTCCACTGAATATATTTCCACACCTAGAACCTTCTATTTTTCTCTTTTCTATTTATTGACTCCTTTTGTTTGCATTTGAAACAACTCTTAGGAAATTTCTGAATTTAGATGAGTTATTCCATTTTAATAAGATGAAATATTTTATATTATTTAGAGTTCTTTAATTGAATCACAGTTGAAACCTTTGTATTCCTTTGTATGTAGAATGGTACCTGTTATGATTTCACTTAGTAACCTTGTTTGTAGTGATGGACACAAAGCAATCTTAAACCTTTTATTTATCAATTTATTAAAAAAAAACCAATAATATTTAAGTATGTTACCTAATGGAATTTAAACATTAAGAGTACATGATGTTTTTTAACAGCATTTTAACTTAGTAAATTAACCAGATGTCTCTAACAAACACTTTTATTAATCCTATATATATCACATCTAATTTATTTATTTTACTGTAAAAACCAAGATATCAGAGAAGTGTATTGAACAGTATCTGCCATCTCTTTCCTGTTGAAGAAAATAATCCTAGAAATAATTGGTTAATATTAATTAACTTTTTTTTTTTTTTTTGGAACTGGGGATTGAACTCAGGGGCACTCGCCCACGGAGTCACATCCTGAGCCCTGTTTTGTATTTCATTTAGAGACAGGGTCTCACTGAGTTACTTAGAGCCTCTCTAAGTTGCTGAGCCTGGCTTTGAACTTGTGATCCTCCTGCCTCAGCCTCCTGAGTAGCTGAGTCAGGATTACAGGTGTGCGCCACCACACCCGGCTTAATATTAATTAACATTTTATAGACAACATTTTTATTAGTTTGGCCACTTAGACACTTGTGAGTTAAGATATTTAAAAATATGTTACCTTTATTGGTTTACCCAATTTAAATTGAACCTTTTTATTCATGTGAATTAAAGTTGGATCCATTCTTTTAATTTTAATATCTTTGAGAGCTCTTTATGTCAATTTAATATGTACATGAATTTTGGACACACAAAAGACAAGACAACACAAACACACACACAAAAATTTTAGCTTTTTATACATGAATTTCCACTGCAATGTTATAGATAAAAAATAACTCTATAGAGTTGAAAATAACTGATCAAAAAGCATTAACCTAGTTATGTAGGATTGAAATTGTGGAGCTCTAAAAACATAACATTTAAGAAAAACAAAACAAGAGTTCTTGGAGAAAAATGATAATGGCCATTAATTACTTTAGTAAAGCACTATATAATTTACTTTTGCTGGAGTTCAAGTAAAAAACTCTTTTTGCTTTTTTTTTTTTTCCCTTCGGTTTGAGACTGGTCTCCTACTGGGCCTTTGACTTCTTCCTATTTACATTTCAATGTAAGCCTTGACTCAAGAACTGGTTCTAGCAGAAACTTGTTGCCTAGGGCATTTTAACCATTTTTTTTCAAGACAGGTTTGAATGTTGAAGAAAATGATGAGATCTTGTTTTTCATTACTTTTGAGAATGAAGTTATTATGCTAAGCTTCTTACTGATATGCCATTTGTTATTGACTTGGTTTGTCTATGGCTGCCTATCCAGTATTTGAGTGTGAATATTTTTAGGATTATTTTCCTCTCAGTGACAAAGAGGTTAAATCTTGCTCCAGAGGTAAACTGAGGACAGGGGATTGAAGTAAGGCCTCTTTTTGATATTTCTGGGCAGAAATATCCACCTATGGTGGTTATTTTCCTGTCCTAGTTTGTGGGTTCCTTGAGATGGTTGCAATCCTAAGTATTAAACCTGTTGATGGCATAATTAAGCTCTTCTTTTTTGAGATCTTGTAATTTCTGTTAGCTAAGAAGTTTAGGAGCTCTGTAATGGGCTTTTGTTACTCCTCCTGAGTGGAGGCACAAAAAGGATATCATTTACATATTGTAAAACATTTATTAGTGTTTTATCTCTGAATTTTGTTAAGTCCTAGGGTCTGTCCAGACCAGGGCTATTTTAAATCCTTGAGGCAACTCTGTCTAGGATAGTTGAGATTTGTTATCTATTTCCTCAAAGGCAAATAGATATTGCAATTGAGAGCCCGGAGGTATGCAAAAAGCATCTTTTAAGTTTAACACAGTAAATCAAGCAGCAGCTGGAATTCAACATAACAAAGTACATGGATTAAGAACTACAAGGTGGAGAGAAATTACTGATTCATTAGTTATGCTAAGGTTCTGGACTAGTCATTATTCCCATTTAGCTTTTGAACTCCTAAAATAGGTGTACTGCATGAGCTGTTGCAAGGCATTAAAAGTTTCTGTCCTGAGGTTTTGAACGATCTTTAATGGCCCTTTTTGTTTTTAAGTTCCTTTCTTTTTCTTTTGATTTCCATTATAAAAATGGAAGATACAAGCTGGAGAAGATCATCTAGGGATTGATCAGACCATGTGCCAATTTTTGTAATCTCCTCTAAATGTTTGTGGCTGATTGAATAATAAACTTATCTTTTAAAAGTAGGTGGCCCTCTATGGATTCAGGGTTCAGGGTGTATGTTTTCTTATTGCTTTCCTGAGTCTCCGTGAAAATAGCAGGATTTTCCTGAGAGCCTCAAATAATAGTTTTCCAGGCATCCTACTTATTATTTGAATCCCAGTTAGGATGGTTTCTGGGAACTGCCTGTGCTCTAGATGGTTAAGTAACAGCATAAGTCTTCCAGGTGAACTCAAATACCTGGAATAAGTTTTGAAACGTCCCAATATATTTATTTAGATCCTCCAAAAATCTCTATATCTCTTTGAAGTTGGGGGGGTCCCCTTGATGTTTCTCCCTTAGTAGGTGATTCCTTAAGTTTTTTCCTCTCTTGGTAGAGATCATTGAGGCCAAGCCTGGTGACATATGGAGGGTATTTCTCTTGATCATTTGTAAATTTTGCAGTATGCAGGCTAGTGGTGAACCTGGCAATACTGTTGAGAGAGAAGCTCCCATCTGATTAAGGCTGTCTCCCTAACTTTGAGCTTCCTTATGGTCCAGAAAAACCCATCTCACACTACCTGGCTTTGCCAAAGTTATTGCTCGCCTCCTTTGGCAAAGCGCTAGGGTCCTAGGTTGCCCTATGCCATAAGACCCTGGGAGAATTCAGAATTAAGGGCATAACTGACTTCTCCCTGCCACTATCAATTCCTAATTAAGAAAAAAAAATGACAAAAGTGAAAATTGTGCATTTTTGCCTATCTTTTTCCCTGTAGACTAAAGGAATCTCCGGGGGTGAGGAGAACATCTATTGGTTGTTAGGCATATAACACCCTTTTCTTGGAGGGTTTCATGGGAAGGGTTGATTTTAAATGCCTCCCTCTTGCAGCTTAAAGAGAACACAGTGAGCACATTTAAGCATAGGAACAGTAATGGGGAGATGCTAGACGGAGTAGTGATTGCTAACTATGCAAACAAAGGGAACCTGGGCATTTTCTTACTAATTATCCCAGGTCTTCCTTTTAATCTTACAATTTGAATTCCTAATGTCTAATCGGTAAGGGAAGGGGAACATCCAGGAGGGAGTGGAAGTGGTGGGAAGTGCTGTATGGCCCATACGGAGGCAAAGGTCATTGGCGCTTTCCCTCAGTGCCATTCCTCAACTGATCACCCTGGATACCCATTAGGGTTAGGGTTAGGGAGAACTTAATAATTAATGTTCATCTGCTTAATATTAATTTAATATTAAATTATATTGGAAGAAGAAAAACAAAAGTGGGAAAAAATGGTAAGACAGGGAATAGAGAACATAAAATGAGAGATATAAGTATGAAGGAGGAGTAGGCAAGGGAATAGAAATGAGAAAGAAGAGTTATGGAGAAAAAATTCAACTAATTGAAAAAGTACATAAATTTAGATTAAACTATGAAAAAAGCAAATGATACTGTGTAATTCTTTACATAAAACAGCTAATGTAACAACAGTCATAAAAATTTTCTGTTTTCTCCTTGCTCTTTTTATTTTTATTTATTTATTTGTTTATTTATTTATTTATTTATTTTTATTTACTTATTGATTCATTGAACACAAATGGAGTACAGCTATTGTTTCTCTGGTTGTACACAAAGTAGAGTCACACCATCTGTGCGTTCATACATGTACACAGGGCAATGGTATCTGTCACACATTCTATTATTATATTTACCCCCCACCCCTCCCTTCCCTCTATGCTATCTATCCTTCCTCCATTCTTGCCACCCTTCCCCCCTGCATTATGCATCATCATTCATTTATCAGAGAGACCATTCGGCCTTTGGATTTTTGGGATTGGCTGATCTCACTTAGCATAACAGTCTCCAACATCATCCATTTATCTACAAATACCATAATTTTATTCTTCTTTATGGCTGAATAATATTCCATTGTGTATATATACCACAGTTTCTTTATCCATTCATCTACTGAAGGGCATCTAGGTTGATTCCATAATCTAGCTATTGTGAATTGAGCAGCTATGAACATTGATGTGGCTGCATCACTGTAGTAATCTGATTTTAAGTCCTCTGGGTATAGGCCAAGGAGTGGGATAGCAGGGTCAAATGGTGGATCCATTCCAAGTTTTCTAAGGAATCTCCACACTGCTTTCCAGAGTGGCTGCACCAACTTGCACTCCCACCAGCAATGTATGAGTGTACCCTTTTCCCCACATCCTCGCCAACACCTGTTGTTGCCTGTCTTCTTGATAAAAGACATTCTAATTGGGGTAAGATGAAATCTTAAGGTGGTTTTGATTTGCATTTCTCTCATAATGAGTGATGTTGAACATTTTTTCATAAATCTGTTGATTGCTTGTAGATCTTCCTCTGTAAAGTGTCTGTTCATTTCCTTGGCCCATTTATTGATTGGGTTATTGGTGTTCTTGGTGTAAAGATTTTTGAGTACTTGGTAGATTCTGGAGATTAGTGCTCTATCTGAAGTGTGTGTGGCAAAGATTTTCTCCCACTCTGAAGGCTCTCTCTTCACATTGCTGATTGTTTCCTTTGCTGAGAAAAAGCTTTTTAGTTTGACTCTATCCCAATCATTGATTCGTGCTTTTATTTCTTGCACTTTGGGAGTCATGTTAAGGAAATCTGGTCCTAGGCCAACATGATGAAGATTTGGACCTATTTTCTCTTCTATTAGGTGCAGAGTCTCTGGTCTAATTTCTAGGTCCTTGATCCACTTTGAGTTGAGTTTTGTACAGGGTGAGAGATATGGGTTTAGTTTCATTTTGCTGCATATGGATTTCCAGTTTTCCCAGCACCATTTGTTGAAGAGGCTGTCTTTTCTCCATTGCATGTTTTTGCCTCCTTTGTCAAACATGAGATACCTGTATTTATTTGGGTTTGTCTCTGTGTCCTCTATTCTGTACCATTGTTCTACCTGTCTATTTTGGTACCAATACCATGCTGTTTTTGTTACTATTGCTCTGCTGTATATTTGAAGGTCTGGTATTGTGAAACCCCCTGCTTCGCTCTTCTTGCTAAGGATTGCTTTAGCATTTCTGGGTCTATTTTTCCTCCAAATGAATTTCATGATTGCTTGCTCTATTTCTATGAGGTCTGCCATTGGGATTTTAATTGGAATTGCATTGAATTTGTATAGCACTTTTGGAAGTATGGCCATTTTGACAATATTAATTCTGCCTATCCAAGAACATGGGAGATCTTTCCGTCTTCTCAGATGCTCTTTAACTTCTTTCTTTAGTGTTCTGTAGTTCTCAGTGTAGAGGTCTTTCACTTCTTTTGTTAGATTGATTCCCAAGTATTTTATTTTTTTTTTTGAGGTTAATGTGAATGGGGCAGTTTTCCTAATTTCTCTCTCAGAGGATACATCACTTACGAATAAAAATGCATTGGATTTATGAGCATTAATTTTATATCCTGCTACTTTACTGAATTAATTTATGAGTTCCAGAAGTTTTCTGGTGGAATTCTTAGGGTCTTCTAAATAGAGAATCATATCATCAGCAAATAGGGATAGTTGAGCTCTTCTTTTCCTATTCCTCTAATTTCTTTGGTCTGTCTAATTGCTCTGGCTAGAATTTCAAGAACAATGTTGAATAGTAGTGGCAAAAGAGGGCATCCCTGCCTTGTTCCAGTTCTCAGGGGGAATGCTTTCAATTTTTCTCCATTTAGAATGATGCTAGCTGTGGGCTTAGCATAGATAGCCTTTACAATATTAAGGAATGTCCCCACTTTCCCTATTTTTTCTAGTGTTTTGAGCATGAATGGGTGCTGTATTTTATCAAATGCTTTCTCTGCATCTATTGAAATAATCATGTGGTTCTTGACTTTAAGTCTGTTGATGTGGTGAATTACGTTTATTGATTTCCGGATGTTGAACCAAACTTGCATCCCCGGGATGAAACCCACTTGATCATGGTGCACTATCTTTTTAATATGCTTTTGTATGCAATTTGCTAAAATTTTGTTAAGAATTTTTGCATCTATGTTCATTAGAGATAT
>JAJEJO010046665.1:74478-143385 GCA_020662805.1 Glaucomys volans
AGGAGTATTGGAATGAGCTCTTCTTTGAAGGTCTTGTAGAACTTAGCTGTGAATCCATCTGGTCCTGGACTTTTCTTTGTTCGTAGGCTTTTGATGACTTCATCTATTTCATTGCTTGAAATTGATCTATTTAAGTTGTGTATGTCCTCCAGATTCAGTTTGGGTGGCTCATATGCCTTTAGGAACCTGTTGATGTCTTCCATGTTTTCTATTTTGTTGGAGTATAAATTTTCAAAGTAGCTTCTTATTATGTTTTGTATTTCAATAGTGTCTGTTGTAATATTTCCATTTCCATCACGAATTTTAGTAATTTGGAGTTTCTCTCTCCTTCTCTTTGTTAGCGTGGCTAAGGGTTTATCAATTTCGTTTATTTTTTCAAAGAACCAACTTTTTGTTTTGCCAATTTTTTGAATTGTTTCTTTTGTTTCAATTTCATTGATTTCAGCTCTGATTTTGATTATTTCCTGTCTTCTACTACTTTTGGTGATGATCTGTTCCTCTTTTCTAGGGCTTGAACTGTAATGTGAGGTCATTGATTTGTTGACTTTTCATTCTTTTATTAAATGCACTCCCTGCAATGAACTTTCCTCTTAGCACTGCTTTCATAGTATCCCAGAGATTACGATATGTTGTATCTTTTTTCTCGTTGACCTCTAAGAATCTTTAATTTCTCCCCTAATGTCTTCTGTTATCCATGTATCATTCAATAGCACATTATTTAATCTCCAGGTCTTGGAGTAGTTTCTGTTTCTAACTTTATCTTTGATATCTAATTTCATTCCATTATGATCTGATAGTATACAAAGTAGTATCTCTATGATTTTGTATTTGCTAAGAGTAGCTTTGTGGCATAACATATGGTCTATTTTAGAGAAGGACCCATGAGCTGCTGAGAAGAAAGTGTATTCTCTTTTTGATGGATGGAATATTCTATATATGTCTGTTAAGTCCAAATTAGTGATTGTGTCATTGAGTCCTATGGTTTCTTTGTTCAATTTTTGCTTGGAGGATCTGTCCAACCGTGAGAGAGGAGTGTTAAAGTCTCCGAGTATTATTGTGTTTTGGTCTATTTGATTCCTGAAATTGAGAAGGATCTGATTGACATACATTGATGCACCATTGTTTGGTGCATAAATATTTATGAGTGTTATGTCTTGCTGATTTATGCTTCCTTTAAGCAGTATGAAACATCCTTCTTTATCCTTTCTGACTAACTTTGGCTTGAAGTCTGCTTTATCTGAAATGATGGAAACCCCAGCTTTTTTACTCAGTCCATGTGCATGGTATGCTTTTTCCCAACCTTTCACCTTTAGTCTGTGGGCATGTTTTTCTATGAGATGAGTCTCTTGAAGGCAGCATATTGTTGGGTCTTCCTTTTTAATCCAGTCTGCCAGTCTATGTCTTTTGATTGATGAGTTTAGGCCATTTACATTCAGGGTTATTATTGAGGTATGACTTGTATTTCCTGTCATTTTAGCTTTTTGGGTTTTTTTTAGCTAAACTTTGTTTCTCCTTTGATTTACTCTTTCTTTAGGGTAGTTCCTCCCCATGGTGACCGAGATTGTTATTTTTCATTTCTTCCTCTTCGAATATTTTGTTGACAATGTTCTGTAGGGCAGGCTTTCTCTTTGTGAATTCTTTAAGCTTTTGTTTATCATGGAAGGATTTTATTTCGTCATCAAATCTGAAGGTAAGTTTTGCTGGGTATAAGATTCTTGGTTGGCATCCATTTTCTTTCAGAGCTTGAAATATGTTGTTCCAGGCCCTTCTTGCTTTTAGGGTCTGGGTTGAGAAATCTGCTGATATCCGTATTGGTTTCCCCCTGTAGGTAATCTGCTGCTTTTCTCTCGCAGTCTTTAAAATTCTATCTTTGTTTTGTATGTTAGGTATTTTCATTATAATGTGCCTTGGTGTGGATCTGTTGAAATTCTGTGCGTTTCGTGTCCTGTAGGCCTATTGTAATTGATTTTACATCTCATTCATCATATTTGGGAAATTTTCTGATATTATTTCATTGAACAGATTGTTCATACCCTTGGTTTGTATCTCTGTGCCTTCCTCAATCCCAATAACTCTTAAATTTGGTCTTTTCCTGATGTCCCATATTTCTTGGAGGTTTCGTTCATGATTCCTAACCATCTTCTCTGTTTGTTCAACTTTGTTTTCAAGATTAAATATTTTGTCTTCATTATCTGAGGTTCCAAGTGATCTATTCTGTTAATTATGCTTTCTATTGAGTTTTTAACTTCGTTGATTGTTTCCTTCATTTGCTTGTTTCCTTCAAGGATTTCTGTTTGCTTTTTTCTCAGAACTTCTATCTCTTTATTGAAATGATTTTTTGCTTCCTGCAATTGCTGTATTAGCTTATTATTCATAGCCTGAATTTGCTCTCTCGTCACCTCATTCTCTTCTCAGATCATTTTAATTATGAACATTCTGAACTCCATTTCTGTCATTCCTTCTACCATGCTGTCTTTGGGATCTCTTGATGTATCATCTAGGTTTGTTTGGGACACTTTCTTCCCGTGTTTTCTCATGCTGCTCATGTATCTTCCCCTCTAGTCATGCAAATCTGAGGGATTGCAATTTCCCTGTAAAGACTTAGGGCGTCCCTGCAGATTTCCAGTAACTCACCAGATGTTTGAGAGGTGCTTGATCAAGTGGTGACCCAAGATAGCTGCTGTCTCACAACCTCCATGTTGGGAATGATCAATGCTTCTGGGCAGAGGCAACCAGGAGACGCAGGACCGTGGCCCTGGAGCTGCAGTGCTGTGTCCCCGCGGGAAGGGCTGAGCTTAGGTCCGAGGGCTCAGACAGCTCAAGATGGCGTCTCTCCGCCAGGAAAGCTGCAGTATGGCACCGATGGGCCCAAATTCCCCGCTGGAGCCGGCAAACAGCTCCTCTCCCGGCCAGATCTCACCCGGAGCCTTAGCACCGTGTCCCCACGGGAAGGGGTGGGCTTAGGTCCGAGGGCTCAGACAGCTGAAGATGGAGTCTCTCCACCAGGGAAGCTGTAGAATGGCACCGCTGGGCACAAATTCCCCGCTGGAGCCGGCAAGTCTCCTTGCTCTTTTTGAAATGAAGATACTTCTTACAATCATCCAGCTTTGAGGATATTTGTGGGACACAACTATTGTACTACAAGTTCATCCTCAGCTTTGCCCCCAAATGGCCAAACTTGTTAGGGGAATCTGTATATTGAGCTCTGGTCCTTCCTTGCCAACCAGCAAATATTTGGGAGTGTTATTCATTTCAGAGAGGAATTTACCTTCAATATGGCTATGTTTTTGTGTCCAGTGATGGGTATGTAACTATGGCAGAAGCTGCTGGCCAGCCCCCTTCCCTGAACTGATCTGGATTGTGTTGTACCTTAGTTTCAAGAGCCTTGGTCCATGTATTGGGGGTGGGGAAGGGTGTGTGGGAAGTGCCTAGGTCACAGCAGCAGATCCTCCAGACACTTATGGACATGGTGGAGATGGCCAGGCAGGCCCGAGGTAGGCTCCTGTGGGTAGCAATTTTCCAAATAGTTCTGACCTACCTAGTTTTACTCTCTGTCACCTTGCTTATCACAGAGTTTAGACTGCCAATTTCAATAAAAGCACCTTTCACTCATCTTGGCTCTTCAGATGCACAGACTGGCAGCTGTACCTCCTGTCCATCCAGTACTTCCCCTAAGCCTATGTTACAGTCTCCTTTCCTGTTCCCACATTGATTCATGTCTTGGGTAATACATTCCTTATGCTTCTCCAGTCTATTTCTTTTCTTAATTTACCTTTCTATTCTAAAAACCGATATTTCCTTTCCCACATGTTTCTACCTCATCTGCTGCTGCACAAAAGTTGATTGATCAACTCAACCTAAGCTCTCCCAAGTCAATCTATACAGTGAATTCCTCTAGTGCCACTCCATCATGATATTGTCATGTATCCTTTAAAGAGTTTTGATAGTTTTGTTTGGAGGCAATTAGCTTAATTGGACTTCAGCTGCAAACTGTCTTTTGCCAGCTCAAATCTCAGTTTGGTTCCATGTGGGTTGCTTTGAATATGTCCCATGCATGCCCAAAATTGGGCATATTTACACTTGGGGTCTCCCCCACTTTTCATTTCTGAGATTCTCCCCTCATTTTCCAGTGTGTGTTCTGGCTCCAAACATTATCCTGGTTCTTCAGTCCACAAAGACCATGTTTTTTTCTAGCAGAATTTTAGTACCCTGTTTAATGACTCAAGCCTAACTGCAGGTTAAAAGGCATAAAAATGCATAACTCACTTTTTAAAAATTTTATTCATTTTTAAAATTTTTATAGACTTCATTTTGACTCATTGTACACAAATGGGGTACAATTTTTTCATTTCTGTGCTTGTGCATGATGTAGACTCACACCATTCATGTAATCATACATATATATAGGGTAATGATATCTGTCTCATTCCACCATTTTTATACCCCCGCTCCCGCCCCCTCTCATTTTCCTCTTCGTAATCTAAAGTTCCTATTATTTCTTTTTTCCAAGTTTTACATTTCCTTCAGAGCACATCAAATATCCAGTGTCTTCAGACAAGTGTGTGTGTGTAAAATATTTTCTTCAAGTTTATAACATTTGTGGGAAGATTGGGTACAGAAAAACTTTCTTGGGCATACTAAAGCTAAAACCCTTGTATTTATTTTGTTTTGCATTTAAAGTTAGAATGTAGTGGAACATCTTTTTACATGTTCATTTACATTTGTTTCCTTTTACATCAACTATCTCTTCATTTCTTTTGGTTATTTTTCAAGTGCTTTTTTTTTCTTCTATTTTTGCAGTTCTGGGGATTGAAACCAGGGCCTGGAACATACTACGCAAATGCTCTACTCCTGCCTCTCCATTGCTCTTTTGTTATTGTTGTATTGTCTTTTTCTTTTGATTTGTAGGAGCTCCTTTTATGTTAAAAATATTTACTCTATCATACTTCCCAGATATTTTGTACAGATTGTTATTTTTTTTGGACTCTTTTTACCTATGAGGAAGCTTACATTTTGTGTGTAATCAAATTTATCAATCTTGTCCATGATTTCTAGATTTTTGGGTCAAGCTTAGAAAACTTAATTCCACAAAGGAAACGTAACATAAAAATATGTTTATAGTTACTCTTAATACTTAACACAGCTATTTGGTCTATTTATAATTTATATTAGTATAAGCACATAGGCATTGATGCAATTTGATTTATTAGATAATTCATCTTTTCCTTGTTGATTTTTCAATACCATATATTTTACTTATGAATTTCTTATATTTTTGGTTTTTAAAAATATACTCTATTCTGTCTATTCCTGGGGTAATATATAAAAACTAGCTTAGTATTACGTTTTCATAGCTTAGTATTATATTTTCACCAGAATCTGCATAACTTGACTTACTCATTTTCTGAATACTTAATTTAAATCATTCCTAGCTGAATTTCATCATCACCTTTCTACAGAATCTCATGGGTGCTATTCACCTTGATTTCCTGCATATTGGAGAATATCTGCTTTTTATCTTGTCAATTTGAATGTCAATATGAATACATTATATTTAATATTCTTAGGTCATATTTTTCAATCAGAATTCTGAAAACATTGCTCCATTGTATTCTGACATTGTATATTAGAGGACACTATGGAGAATTTGGAAGCCAGATTGATATATCCCTTTTGGGTGACTTTCTTTTTTTGCCTGATGTGTATAGTGTTCTTGTTTTATCCTTAATTTATATTTCTACCATCTTTTTTGAATCATTAATTTTTCCTGATTATTTTATCAGTGCCTTTTCTACTTTTTGCTTTTTCTAGTGTGGTTTTCATTTTTGTGATATGTATAACTTCATTTTGCCTTTATTACTCTAAGTTCTTCCATCTTCCTTCTCAACTAATTTTTTATCAGATTTTATTTGATCTCTTGAATTTCTTGAGTTTTATTTATATTTGTTTTAGTCCATACTTTTGAGAGCGTGAATAAGCATTGGAGAATTTTTCTTCTGAAGTGATTCTTCTATTGTGGGCCCTTAATCTGTGGGTCCTTCAGTCCATGATAGGCTTGGGCCACATCTATTTATTTGACATCAATTCTCAAATTATACTGAAGGAGGATATAAGATAATGGATGAGCATACAGACCCAAGAGTCACATAAATTTGGATGAAATCTCAGCCTTAACACACACTATTTCTGTGATCTTGGACAGCAGAATTTGCATCATATTAGCTATGGTGTAGGGCTTTTGTAAGGAGTAAAGTGCTTAATACAGTGCCTGGTACATAATACTCAATAGATATTACAGGAAGATAATTTTGATTATGGCTTGAAATAAATACTTATCTTGCATAATTTTGATATTATTTAGTTAATTTGTGGACATAAAGATGCTAATGATTTCTCTTTTTGACTCATCTTTAAAGGTAAGAATTAGGTCAATTGCGATATTAGTTATCTACCAATAAAGAATCATCACCCTCTATTGGCCATACTCAGGAATTAAAAATAAAAGGCTGTCCAAATATGGTTGTTGAGGAAATACACATTTTGTAGTTACTGTGACTTGTAGCAATCTTAGCAAGGAACACTTCACCTCTTTGTCTGCCTCTCACCTACACACACACACACACACACACACACACACAAACAAGTTTGTGTCTTGACTCACAGTGCTGGCTAATTGTTGGACATACCTATTTAATTGAGGGCAAATGCCTGTTTTAATTTTGGAATTTAGATTTGTCTTAGACACAGGCTATGCAAGTTTTTCTTTTTGCTTGTCTTGGCTATTTCATAAGCTTAGCTTTCTAAGTCTTGAGTTGTCCCAAGAAAGGGAGTATCTCTAATATTACTTTCTTTTTTTTTTCTTCTTAAGACTCACTGTAGTTACACTCAGAACCATTAGGCATAGTATGTAACCAACACGGAATGTTTCTAATTGTTATCAGTGTTTCGCAGAAGAGGAGGTATCTCTTAATTGAACAATTCTCTCCTCTTTCTTTCTTTCTTTCTTTCTTCTTTTTTCTTTCTTTCTCTTTATTTCTTCTCTTTTTTTCTTTCTTTTCTTTCAAGATACTATAAAAGAGCTGATGAATGAGCTGTTGAGGAAAGTTCTAACTAAGTTCTGCTTGGAACTAAGTAATTTCAGACTGAGTAATAAAGCCAAATTAGGTCTGGGCCTTTGGGTCTTGGTTTTTCTGAGATCTGTGCATTTCATTAGACCTTGGGGTTATTGGAGAGTGTCAATTCAGACTTGGGTTACCAGGGCTGGCTCAGTGCAGTGACTCAGGTCATTGCCATAGGAGGAGGGCCAGTACCAGGGCAGATGCTGGGAAAGGCCCAAGATCCTGCCAATAGCATTTCTGCATAATTGGTGTCAACTTGTCTGGTCCTTTTGCCTTCTTCTTGTTGCCAAGGCAATGTTGGACCAATTTTGAGCTGACTAAGCAGTGATAACCTCCCCAGCCTTCCATGAAGCTATCATGCCTCATCCTCACATTCATTGCCTACACCCAATGGCTTCCAAATTTGTCTCTATCTGGATTCTCAGGATAGACCCTAGCCTCAGACAAAGGAATGCTCTCATTCCTCAAGAGAAATGAGAAAGCTCTTACTACTTCACTTTTACCCTCCATCCCTAATCACAGCTTTCTCATGTTGCTTACAAATTCTTAACTCCATATTCTCTCCAGCTACTCCCAAATTCCTCTGCTGGTCTCCCACCACTTTGCTGTACCTCTTCCCACTCTGCCCTACCCTCTATACTTCTCTGACCATTCTCCTGATCATTCATTCTTTCCCTCCATAGGGTCTTTTTCTCCTATGCTTTTGTAACATGTGTCCATCTATGACACACCTTAATATTTATTTATTTATTTATTTATTTATTTTAGAACTGGGGATTGAACTCAGGGGCACTTGGCCACTGAACCACATCCCCAGTCCTATTTTGTATTTTATTTAGAGACAGGATCTCACTGAGTTGCTTAGTGCCTTGCCCATGCTGAGGCTGGCTTTGAACTTGCGATCCTCCTGCCTCAGTTTCCGAGTTGCTGGGATTACAGGTGTGCGCCTCCATGCCCGGCTGACACACCTTAATTTTTACTACTTCTTCTCCCTCTATGTTCCTGTAACACTTTGCTCAAGTTCCTAATATAGCCCTGAATACAACATTCTGTTATGTATCCAGATTCCCGTAGACATCAGTGACTGTCTTCTTCTTTATTGTCATAGCCCCAGTTCTGAGAACAGCTCCTGTCATAGAGTAGACCCTGTTAATGGAGTGAATACATATTTCTATCATTCCAAATCATTTGTTTATCAAGTTTTCTGCAATGTTCTCACTAACCCTGATTTCATTCATATCCAAGGTCTTTTTTCAACTCTTCATTTTAAAGTACCCTGACTTTCAAAAGAATTGCAAAACTACTATACTTCAACCAGATTCCCCAAATGTCAACATCTAACTTAACCACAATATGATGATCAAAACCAGGAAATTAGCACTGACTCTTCAAGTTTTGCAAGGTGTTCTTTTAATGTCCTTTTTCTGAAGCAGGATCTAAACAAGGATAATACATTATATTAACTTGTCATGTCTTCTTAATCTCTTTTTATATAGGATAATTCCCTCCTCTTTCTTTGTCATTAATGACCTTGAAACTTTTGAAAGGCCAGTCATTTTGTAGAACATTCTTCAAATTGGGTTTATGCAATGTTTCTTTATAATAATATGTAGTTAGGTTTCACATATTTGCCAAGAAAATTCTTTTTTTTAAATTTTTTAAAATTTACTTATTGATTCATTGAACACAAATGGAGTACAGCTACTGTTTCTCTGGTTGTACACAAAGTAGAGTCACACCATCTGTGCATTCATACATGTACACAGGGCAATGATATCTGTCACACATTCTGTTATTATTCTTACCCACCCACCCCAACCCCACCCCTCCCTTCCCTCTATGCTATCTATCCTTCCTCTCTTCTACCCACCCTTCCCCCCCCCCGGCATAATTCATCATCATTCACTTATCAGAGAGACCATTTGGCCTTTGGATTTTTGGGATTGGCTGATCTCACTTAGCATAACAGTCTAAAAGGGTACACTCATACATTGCTGGTGGGAGTGCAAGTTGGTGCAGCCACTCTGGAAAGCAGTGTGGAGATTCCTTAGGAAACTTGGAATGGATCCACCATTTGACCCAGCTATCCCACTCCTTGGCCTATACCCAAAGGACTTAAAATCAGATTACTACAGTGATGCAGCCACATCAATGTTCATAGCTGCTCAAGTCACAATAGCTAGATTGTGGAACCAACCTAGATGCCCTTCAATAGATGAATGGATAAAGAAAATTCTTTATAGTACATCATATCAGAAGTTATATGGCATCTATTTGTCCCATTACTGATGATGTTAATGTTGCTTTTATCCACTAATTTAAATATCTTTTGATTATTCTGGATTGCAATAATTATTGTGATACTTTCTAATTCCCAGATTTTAAATGGGGCTGGGAAATAATGTGCCCATTGGTGTATCATCTAGGCCCCAATCCCAGGGATGACCCTAAAGCATTCTATAAATGAGAGTTGAGCATTTCATTTATCTCTCTGGGTCACAGATCTCTCTAACATGGTCTGTTCCCTTTCCCTTTTCTTTGCCATCCCCAAATCTCCTATTTGTGGATAGGAGGCTGGCCTGATGGGATGGTGGTATTTCTGATGAGACACCAAGAAGGGCTATCACAAGTAAATTGATCATGTCTTAATAATTAATTCATGCTCCTAAAGTGCATACTGTGGAGATTAATGCTCTAAACCAAAAGATCCTTCGCTCACATTTTTAGAACTACTGTCTTAAAGGACAACCGCACAGGCTAAGATCAAGGTAGCATATAATAAATCAAGATCTAGTCTTTGGGGGAAAATTGTTCCCAATTCATTCTGAGCTAGGTCATGACATTGATGATCTTGGGGATCTTTTCTAGAGCATTCAGGTAGAAAGTTACTGAGTTTGGGGAAGGAGTTGGAGGATGAACAAAATTAAAAAGTACTAAAACTCTGAATCCTATACCAGTTGCCTTTTAGATTCCATTGATCCCTGAAGTATAGGGTATAAATTAACTAGAAAAAAATATCCAATGCATATTGTGAAAAAAGAATCTTCTTTTTGCCACATTTGCCATAGCTAGTTTTCAGTATTATCAAGTTTGAATTAAATCTTTTCTGGTTGAGGAGGTCAAGGTGGTAGAAATCTGCATGCTTTTAGGGGACTGCAGAGCAGGAAGGATATCAGAATTCCTATTTGTGAGAAGATTCTTTGGGATTAGAGGCAAGGTAGATATCTGGATGTACACTCATAACTGAGATGAAGAAACAAAAAATAGGCTGCCTCCAACCCTGAGAAGGGGTCAGTAGGCTGCTTGGGGAGCGGAGAATTTTGATGAAACAAGAGGGAATTCAAGACATGACCCTGTTTCTAGATTTAGTCTCAGCATTGGAGAAGTTTCTCAGCCATTGTCTATCTCCACCCCTTACCTCACCTGGAAGCATGGGAATTATAGAAGTGAGTAAACAAGAACAAAAGGTAAGAGTTTGGCTGAGAAACACACAACACATGGGAGGACACTCACTGCTCTGACTCTACTCTGTGAGAGAAGTGGCAGCAGCTGGTGACTTTTATGTGTGATGGGTACCTGATCAGGGCAGTTGGCAGCCCCAGGGTGACAATTATGGAAGCAAAGTTCCTCCTGTCATTAGAAACAAATGTGTGTGATTTCTCCCCTTGGCTGATATAGCCCAGGGAACAGTTACCTTCATGAATAAATGAAAAGAAAAAGCTGTCTCCTCTATTTTGGAAATCCTTAATACTGATTCACAGTATTGAAATCTGTAAGATGGAGTTTGGAGTTTCACCCCAAGGTGAAACTCTTTGTGCTAAAGTGGCAGTACCAGGTGAATTGTTCATGATTCCTTAAGAATTTAGCTGCTTAAAGACTCTGCGAAAGCATGAAAGCTTTGTTATAAGAATCATTCTAAACAGAGGCCTTCTTTAGTGCCATGGAAATGAGTTCACTCTTATTCATTCTTCTAATTCACAGTTGAAAATGCCTTTCCTGAGGGTCACCCTATCCAAAGGGGTAGCACTGTCTAGGAAAGACTTCTTTCTCTTGCTTCTCAATAGGGTCTCAAGGACAAAAATATCAGTTTACAGCTCTGAGCCTCAAGCTGACAGGGTTCCTTTGATGTTTGACTTCCCAAACATTCTCTGAAAGAATGGCCACAAGGAATACTTGAACACACACATCGTCGCTGTGCACAATGAACTGGAAATAACCATGGCACAGATGGTTAAGAACTCATCATGGAGGAAGAGACAAAATCACATCCAGGGCTATGGACCTAGGGGCATAATGCTACACAAAGGGCATATCCTGGAGCATTTATTGGCTAAGATACTCACAGTGATGTAGGGAAATGTTTTGCTCAGGAACTCTGTGGATCTGTCAGGCCTGTCTCACTTTGGGACAGCTTGATTTGGAAAGACTTGATGAGAGCTGGGAGACTTGAGCTGGAGAGTTGGGTAGTGACTGAACCATTTTTAGTAGTACTAATTTTGTTTCCAGTGTAGGGACTATTAGCAGAGTCCCTCTTCTTCTGAAATTCCCTGGGAACACACAGAAAATAGAAGATAGGCCAAAATAACCTTTTGTTGAATGTTATTCATTCATTTAGTTAAATATACATTTATTGAAGTGAACATTTATTGAATCCCCAGTAAGTGGCAGGCACTAAGCTGGGTGCCAGGAATGATGGCAGTGAATAATACAAATGAGGCCCCTGGAAATAAGACAGGTCAATTTAATAGATATTGTTTGGGGTTTAGGGAGGGCTGCTATGGCTAGGGAGTCTCTCTGATCGGAAAGGCAGGACAACTCCAGTGAAGTAAAGACCTGAGGGATGAGAGTTCCAGGCATTGAGACCATCCCCTGCAAAGCCCCTGTGGTAGGACTGTGGTAGAACTATGTTTGAAGAACAGAAAGAAGGTCAGTGGGGCAGAGCATGGAGAGCAGAGATAGGATGGGCTGGAAGCAGAATGGTAAAACTAGACAAGATAAGAAAGGCTGCAGAGGCTACATCGTGGATGGTCTTGCAGATCATACCAAGGAGTTCAGCTACTAGTTTTAGTCTTCTGAAAAGAATCAGATCAGTCTGAAAAAAAAATCGTCTTCCCTAGATACTTTGATTTTATCTAAAGTCCAAGGAAGCAGCAGAGGGAGTGAATCTGCACCCTCCCCATACATCCCCATTTCCAAAAGACAGTATGCCTTCCTACCCTTTTTCAGTTTTGCAAGTTCAGATTTTGCCTTCCAGTAGTTCCCCAGCCATGGTATATTAAATGACAAGAAATTATTTCACTTCCCCATGAAGAAGTAGAATTTATTTACCCTGCTTTTAAATCTGGGCTTGTCCTGTGACTGTTTCAACCAAAGAATGTGGTAGAAGTGATGGTAGTAGCTTTTATTTTCTCCGTGATGCACAGGCTTTCGGAGCCTCAACCACTATGTAAGAAGTTCTCTTGCTTTGTTAAAGGGATCATGTGGCAGAGAGCCAGGAAACCAATGACAAGATACCTGAGGCACCAACACGTGCCCCCAACCAGGTTTCTCCAGCCAAACCCCAGCCATTATAGCTATGTTGGTGACAAGAGAATGTTGGGCATCCTGCCTCTCGCAGGCATCACATAGCCAGAGACAAGTCACTCCTACTTGTCTTGTCATGGACCTCAGAATGGTGTTCAACATTAAATGGTTGCTATGCTAACTCACTTTGGGGTAGTAGTTTGTTACATAGCAATAGATAACTGAAGCAAAGGTTTAAACCAAGAGTTTGAAAACCACTTCTCTGAGCAAAATATATGGTTTTATAAATTCAGAGAGCTGAACTCTGACAACTGGGGAAGTAATGGAGGATAAGGACTGGGCACATGACTTCAGAGTGGGATGCACCTGAGGTGGAATCATGACATAATTTTGATTCTAAGCCTCAAAAATACTGTACAAATAACAACAATGCCTTAGAGGGTGTATCAGACACTGTGATGTCAGACTTAAAATCAGAAACTATGGAATTCATAAATTGTCACTATTGCATGATTATTGGAGCCTTTCCAGGGGGGAATTTCTGGCAGACTGCCTGGTTTGGGAGGCCACTTGGTGGGCAAGGGCCCAGTCACTGTGAGAGTTCATGTGAAAACACAGGTGTCAGCAAGCAGCAGGAGCAGGTGAGTTATCCAAACTCACTGTTGAGTTTCCTTATGTATTGAGGTCTTGCATTAACACAGTATTTCATAATATTGAGTTAGTATGGAGAAGATTTTTACCTTTTCTTTTTCAATTTTTATAAAATAAAAGCAAAAGTGTTACTATGGTTTTAATACCTCTATCACTCTAGTTAATCTACCAAGATTCTGCCTCTGCTTTTTTTTTCTTTTTTGTGTGTGCACGTTTTCATTTTAGCAGACAGAATAGAACCTTAGGTTAAGAGTATTTTGCAGGAACTGTATGTTAGTAAACTAGCACTGTTTGATAACAGCATTCAGTTTTCATTCTAGTTATTTTTTGTCCATTACTAGTTTCCTTTTGAACTTGATATAAAGGTACTTCCTTATAAATAAAGGAAATGAGAGTCAGTTTAAAGAAAAATATGAAGTAAGAAATTGTACAGGTGTTGTACAATGTGACAAAGACTGCAATGAAGGTGTGTAGATGACAGTTACAATGCTGTTCCCCTGAATATCCCTCAAGCTTAGTCTACAGGCCCAACTTTGAGTTGTCACAATTAAGAAAAGTTGATAGAGCCACTGTGTGTGTGTGTGTGTGTGTGTGTGCGTGTGTGTATGCACACACATGTGCTCCCTCCTCCTTATCTGAGGTCCATGTACACCATAGTCCCTCTAAGCCCCATGGAGTCAGACTGGGATGACAGGATGAGGAGGCAGGAGGAGAAGACAGTTTCCTAGCTAATAATTTTAACTTTAAGTTATTAAAATTCTCCTCAGCCCTTTTCAGTCAGCTCCTGGCATTTGGGTGATGGCCTCTTGGTTTCCTAGTCCTTTTCAGAACCCTGATGGCCCATGATCTGCCACACCTGCCCTCGGACTCATGCCCAGGCAGTTGTGTTGGCTCAGCTCTCCCTGACCTTCCTCCTGTCTGCAACTCTTGTCTCACTAATGTGCTCAGCACTTTTAGCTGTTCTGTGATAGTCTCAAAGGGCATGAAGATGAGAGCTTTGCTGAAAATGTGCATCTTCTGCAGAAATGGGCCAGAGAACACTTAGAGAGATAAAGGACAAAAGATCAAAGTGGTTTTGGAACAGAAAAGGGAAGGGGCAGGCCTATAAAATTTGAATGAAGAGTCTGGAAAAAGAAGTTGGAGACGGCAGATACCTTTGATAGAGTCAAGGGAGAAATGATAAGAATGAGGATAGAAGCCTTTTTAATGATGGAACTGCTTAAATGCTAAAAATGTTAATGTAATTCTGATCAAAGTATCACAACCTACCATAGTGCTGATCTCAGGTACTGAATGTAACTATGACATTTCTGTCCATAACACAAAGTTTCTATGGCTTCTTTGGTCACTTCCTCCATGAAGTGTTCCTGGATCATACCATCTATAACAGCAATCTCCTGTTTTTCTTCCTTCTCCCCTTCTCTCTCCTCCCTTCCCTTCTGTCCCCATTTCTTTACCTTGTTCCCTCCTTTTCTTTCTTTGTTTCTTCTTTCCTGGGTTTCACTAAATTTCTCAGGTTGCTCTCAAACTCATTATTCTCCTGCCTCAGCCTCTCGAGTAACTGGAATTACCTCACCTGGCTCACCAAGGTGTTATGATTTACCAATACATGGGATTTTATTTAGTTATTTTTTTAATTGTCATTTTCTCCCTATTAGATGGTAATTCTGTGAAAGCAAGGGCTCTGCCTTATACTTTGTATCCTCAGCTCCTTGTACACAGAGAACACATTCAATAAACAAATGTTGGATGAAAGAATTCAACCAATTAGTGTTAGAAGGCTTCCAATATGTACAAAGCGATAGTAGGAATAAAAGATGAGTCCCAGTCTCTGACTTGTATCCAACAACTACAGGAAATTTTTAGTGTGTTAAACCTCTGAGAGTTCAGGTTTATCTATCACAGCAGCCAGTGTTAATTACCTTGGATGGGTGTGTCTCCCTAAAGTACTCTGCTTTGCTTGCTGAATCTGTAGTAATTATGCTTATTGTGATATTTGCTATATCCTTTCTGTGTTAACAGTATTTGGTCTAAATATACATAGACTTGTTTTTATCCCAAAGTTTCTTTTGAGAAACTAATGATGATAGAATTTCTGCCTCCTCAGTGAGGTGATATAAATCTATTCAATTGCTTCCTGAGATATGCTTATAGATTCTTTTTTGAGATAACATTCTTTATTTTAAAATGTAACACAGTGAGATAATACTTTATTTTTCCTAACTCAGATACAAAGAATATATGAAAAAGGAAAGTCATCTATAATCCCCTTAGCTATAGGTAGCCATTGATAATTTTTGGTTATAACTTTTTACCAGTTTTCTAAAGGATCATAAGCAATGGCATTCTTTGACACTGATTTGTATCTGGTCATCTTCGCATGTTAGAAAACACAATCATTATATTAATAATATTATTTCACTGCCTCTATGGGCAAATAATAAATTTGACCCTAACCCTAACCCTGGAAAGCTGGGATTATTACTAATTCCATTTTATAGAAACATATATCCTGAGGTTCAGAAATGGTAAATTAATGCCCAAAATACACATTCAAAGTAAGTGACAGGGATTTAGCTTGCCCTCTGACTTCTTTACTCCCAGTTGGTACTCTTATGAGATGATACACTTGAAAGGGCCAGGCAAGTGCCTATTATTGTTATTTATTTTGAGAAGTAGTATAAATGGAGCCATTGCCTCAGCAACAACTTCTGATTTGTTTCGAATCTAAGGAAGCTTCCTGAATTAAATCTTCACAAGGGTTTCTGGGGTTGCAGACTGAACTTGCTGTAATGTAAAACATCACTTTAGCATATCAATATCAATATGTAGTTGAATCCTGCAATCAGAATTAATTTCCGATCAGGAAATATAGTCATAAAATGTTAAAGAAAATAGATCATTATTGAACAAGGGCATTCAAGTCCTTACAAGCATAACAAGGGACCTTAGGGGTGTATTGATCTTGTCTTATTACTCCCATAGTATTTTCTTCACTGAATGGTGAGTGCAAAGTCCTGCAGGGGAGGAGGTCTTGCTGCATCATAGCAGAGAGTCTAACCTAGGGCCCAGAAGGTATAGGGTGCTTGAGCCAACATTTTTGAAAAGTTTGTGGGAATTCATAGTTCTTTTTTTTTTTTCACTTATAAATTGTTTTTGCCCCACACTTTGTGTTCGAACTCAATGGATTCTGAATATAAAGTGCAGCAAATATCATGTTAGATTATTCTTTTCCACATTGTCTGAAGATGGTAAACATTCTTTTATCACAGAGGGTTTGCTATTTATTTGCTTTCTCATCTCCTTTCTCTTGGATTTTCATCACATTTCTTCATTTGGTTTCTATCCCCAGGCAACTGTCCTCTTATGTCTCCAAAGACCCTGAGCTTCCTCTTCCTTGAGCAGTCTTGGACCCTTCAGTGAAGGTTGGATCTGAAAGTCTGCCTTGCAAATATATGCTTATGCTTATGAGGTTCTAGAGTGAAACTGCCAGGTTCATGAAGGTATCCAGCTTATGGAGAGGTTGCTGAAAACTAGGCAGCAGCAGTGGTTCCCCTAATGTTCCTGTCATTCCAAACCCATAAGCCTATAGCTTCTAAATACCATCTGGGTAAGCAGAAACTTTTGCAATTTACCTTACTAGGTAGATATTATTCTATCATGCTGTGGGGAGAGAATTAGACCTAAGACTAGCCTGCCACAATCACATGGCTACCAAGCAGGGAAGTTGGATCCTAACCCAGGGAGCTCTGATTTCAGAGGTCATTTCACTATACCCTACTACCTTAACCAACGAGTTGTCTCTATTTGATCACTATGGGAACTATTTCACAAAAGACTTAGATATTACTTTAAGGAGAGTAGAGACCAGATGAAGGGACTAGGTGAACTGAAGACAAGATAGTTAAAAGGAGGTATTGAAAAGCACCAGTGTGAAAAAAAACTGATTGGAAATACTTAGTCATCCAGATCAGGGGACAGATAGAGACACGAGGGAGGCCAAGAAGGATGGAGAAGGTGTGGAGCAAGAGCAGGGAGGAAGGTGTTTCATACAGGGGAGAGCATCCTTGCAGGGCCTAGAGGGGGAATGAGGCTCAGGCATCATGCAAACCAATCTGGCCAAATCAAGGTTTTGTGGGGAGATGAGTGTGTTGGAGCCATGGAACAGGAGGTACAGAAGGCCTCCTGGGAATTTGGACTTAAAACCTGAGGCAGGACAAAGCCATGGGAGTGAAAAAGAAGGAATTGATAGTTTAGGGAAGGAGAAGATTTTGGATATGATTGTTTCCTTTAAAAAATGGAATTGATCTGCAGGCAGTGAAAAGTACAGGAATTTGACTCAGGAAAAATGAAAATCTAGAATACCAACTTAGAAGCCATGCCATGGTAGCAGTTGGCACCAAGATGGACCTTTTCTCCTTCCTAATCAGCAGGTTATTACCCCTCTGGCACCTTTCCATCTCCTAATACTAAACAAGAACTATATTCATGGGCTGGGGATATAGCTCAGTTGACAGAGTTTTTGCCTCGCAAACACAAGGCCCTGGGTTCAATCCCCAGCACCGCAAAAAAAAAAAAAAAAAAAAAAGTATATTTGTTGGACTAGGGATATAGCTCAGTTGTTAGAGTGCCTGCCTTGCAAGCACAAGACCCTGGGTTCTCTGGTGGTCAACCATGGTGACTGTGAGCTCTTAATTTATTTCAACCATTTTACTTCTTTTAAAAACATAAAAGCCATTATGCACCATTGCTTTGTTTTCTTGGAGGATGTCTTGGGTTATGATAACTTTGAGGTCTTCCTTAAGAGGGAACATAAGCTATTTGACCTACTTTAAAAAAATTTTTTTTAATTGTTGACGGACCTTTATTTTATTTATTTATATGTGGTACTGAGAATTGAATCCAGTGCCTCACACATGCTAAGCAAGCGTGCTATCACTCAGCCACAAACGCAGCCCACTCTGACCTACATTTTATGGGACCTGGCTGACTGTTCTTGTGTTTGAGATAAAGCTTCATGTCTCATAAAACAGTTCTGTGCAGCTGTATCATTGAAGATTAGAGTTGGAGGCCCCTACTAGAGGTACATATTCCAACATCACCTCTCCGAGTACACACTGAAATTTTTGAGGGTGGATGACATGCTATCTGGGGAGCAGGGGAATATATATATATCGAACCAGATTGGCTGCAGCCTGGTCACTACTGAAACTTGGTGAAGGTACATGGAATTTCATTAAACCATCTTGATTACTTTTGTATATATTTAAACATTTTTCCATAATAAAATGTCTCATATTGCAGCATTCAGAAAACCATGCAGCTGAGGATCCAGAGAGAAGATGCTGAGCACCCACCATGCAGTATCCTCAAAGCAACCTTGAGATGCAGGGAAACTGTAAAGTTGAATAACAAAATAATTTATAGTACTTAGTAAGGTCTGTCTGAGGACACAGACATCTTGGGTGACTTGGTAACCACAGCATCTTCCTTTATTGAGAATTGTTGTTTTCCTGCTTGAAGACTTTGCCTTCTGTTACTTCTTTCTTTTTAGTTCCTTGCTTGCAAATTAACTCTCTCCCATGGGCTGAAGGAGCTGCTCTGGCAAGAACCATAAAGATGTGATTTCCAACTTTTTGACCCAGAACCCAGTGTAAGATATATATATATATATATAAGATATATAAGATATATATATATATCTTATACACATATATATGATATATAAGATATATTTTATTTATTTATTTATTTTTTAAAATTTTTTATTTTGATTCATTGCACACAAGTGGAGTATAACTATCATTTCTCTGTACATGAAGTATATCATATCATTTGCGTATTTACACATGTACACAGGGTAATGTTGTTTGTCTCATTCTATTATCTTTCCTTCCCCTGGCCCCTCCCCACCCCTCATTTCTGTCTACACAATCCATCCTTCTTCCATTCTTCCCTTACCTCCCCCTGCCCCCAGTATGTATCATCAACCACTTATCAGAGAAATCATTCAGCCTTTGGTTTTTTGGGATCAGCTTATTTCATTTAGCATGATATTCTCTAACTCCATCCATTTACCTGCAAATGTCAAAATTTTATTATTCTTTATGGCTGAGTAATATTCCATTGTGTATATATCCCACAGTTTCTTTATCCATTCGTCAATTGAAGGACATCAAGGTTGGTTCCACAGTCTAATTATTGTAAATTGAACTGCTATAAACATTGATGTGGCTGCATCACTGTACTATGCTGATTTTAAGTCCTTTGGGTATAAACCTAGGAGTGGGATAACTGGGTCAAATGGTGGTTCCATTCTAAGTTTTCTAAAGAATCTCCATACTGCTTTCCAGAGTGGCTGCACCAATTTGCAACCCCACCAGCAATATATGAGTGTACCTTTTCCCCCACATTCTCACCAACACCTGTTGTTGCTTGTATTCTTGATAATAGACATTCTAATTGGGGTGAGATGAAATCTTAAGGTGGTTTTAATTTGCATTTCTCTTATTACTAGAGATGTTGTACATTTTTTCATATATCTGTTGATTGCTTATAGATCTTCTTCTGTAAAGTGTCTGCTCATTTCCTTAGCTCATTTATTGACTGGGTAATTTGTACTCTTGATGTAAATTTTTTTTGAGTTCTTTATAGATTCTGGAGATTAGTGCTTTATTTGAAATGTGTGTGGCAAAGATTTTCTCCCACTCTGAAGGCTCTCTCTTCACATTGCTGATTGTTTCCTTTGCTGAGAAAAAGTTTTTAGTTTGATTCTATCCCAATTATTGATTCCTGCTTTTATTTCTTGTGCTTTGGGAGTCATGTTAAGGAAGTCTGGTCCTAAGCCGATATGATGAAGATTTAGACCTACTTTTTCTTCTATTAAGTGCAGGGTCTATGGTATAATTCCTAGGTCCTTGATTTATTTTGAGTTGAGTTTTGGGCAGGGTGAGAGATAGGGGTTTATTTTCATTTTGCTGCATATGGATTTCCAATTTTGCCAGCACTATTTATTGAAGAGGCTATCTTTTCTCCATTGTATGTTGTTGGCATCTTTGTCTAGTATGAGAAAACTGTATTTATGTGGGTTTGTCTCTGTATCCTCTATTCTGTACCATTGGTCTACCTGCCTATTTTGATGCCAATACCATGCCATTTTTTTTACTATTGCTCTGTAGTATAGTTGAAGGTCTGGTATTGTGATAGTCCCTGCTTCGCTCTTCCTGCTAAGGTTTGCTTCAGCTATTCTTATTCTTATTCTTCCAAATGAATTTCATGATTGCTTTCTCTATTTGTATGAGGAATGTCATTGGGATTTTAATTGGAATTGTATTGAATTTGTATAGCACTTTTGGTGGTATGGCCATTTTGACAATATTAATTTTGCCTATCCAAGAACATGGGAGATTTTTCATCTTCTAAGGTTTTCTTTAATTTCTTTCTTTTGTGTTCTGAAGTTCTCATTGTAGAGGTCTTTCACCTCTTTTGTTAGATTGATTCCCAAGTATTTTATTTTTTTGAGGCTATTGTCAATGGGGTAGTTTTCCTAATTTCTTTTCAGAGAATTCATCACTTGCATTAGATTTATGAGCATTGATTTTATATCCTGCTACTTTACTGAATTCATTTATGAGTTCTAGAAGTTTTCTGGTGGAATTTTTTCTCTCTTCTAAATATAGAATCATGACATTGGCAAATAGGGATAGTTTGAGTTCTTCTTTTCCTATTTGTATCCCTTTAATTTCTTTGGTCTGTTTAATTGCTCTGGCTAGAGTTTCAAGGATGATGTTGAATGGAAGTGGTAAAAGAGGGCATCCCTTCCTCGTTCCAGTTTTTAGGAGGAAAGCAAGAAAGAGATATTTTTATCATCATGTACAATCACATCTGAATGCTATATTTCTCTCATTTGCCTAGAGTGTGTGAGGCCCTGGGTCCAATCCCAGCACCACCAAAATAACACTCTATACTAAATGGGATACATTCTAAAATGGTCGGTTCTTTTATATTCTAAACTACTCTATGGTGGGTTGCAGCCTGCTTTTTAAAAACCAAATGGGTCAGTGAAAAGATATACAAGGAAGGAAACTTAACATTTAAAACATCTGATGGGACTGAAATCACAGGTGGCTGGATCTCATTTGTCTCTGATAGTGGGAGCCAAGGATTGACTAACATACTAAGGTTCAATAGGTACGCTAATTGATGTGCCCAAACACTAGATTAAGAATAAAATTCTTAGGACTCAATGACAAGATCGCTAATTTGGACTTAACAGACATATATAGAATATTCCATCCATCAAAAAGCGAATACATTTTCTTCTCAGCAGCTCATGGGTCCTTCTCTAAAATAGACCATATGTTATGCCACAAATCTACTCTTAGCAAATACAAAAACATAGAGACACTATCTTGTATACTATCAGATCATAATGGAATGAAATTAGATATCAATGAAAAAGTTAAAAACAGAAACTACTCCAAGACCTGGAGATTAAATAATATGCTATTGAATGATGCATGGATAACAGAAGACATTAAGGGGGAAATTAAAAGATTCTTAGAGGTCAATGAGAACAAAGATACAACATATCAAAATCTCTGGGACACTATGAAAGCAGTGCTAAGAGGAAAATTCATTGCATGGAGTGCTTTTAATAAAATAATGAAAAGTCAACAAATCAATGATCTCACACTACAGCTCAAAGCCCTAGAAAAAGAGAAACAGATCATCAACAAAAGTAGCATAAGACAGGAAATAATCAAAATTAGAGCTGAAATCAATGAAATTGAAACAAAAGAAACAATTAAAAAAATTGACAAAACAAAAAGTTGGTTCTTTGAAAAAATAAACAAAATTGATAAACCCTTAGCCACGCTAACAAAGAGAAGGAGAGAGAAACTCCAAATTGCTAAAATTCGTGATGGAAATGGAAATATTACAACAGACACAATTGAAATACAAAACATAATAAGAAGATACTTTGAAAATTTATACTCCAACAAAATAGAAAACCTGGAAGATATCAACAGGTTCCTAGAGGCATATGAGCCACCCAAACTGAATCTGGAGGACATACACAACTTAAATAGATCAATTTCAAGCAATGAAATAGATGAAGTCATCAAAAGCCTATCAACAAAGAAAAGTCCAGGACCAGATGGATTCACAGCCGAGTTCTACAAGACCTTCAAAGAAGAGCTCATTCCAATACTCCTCAAAGTATTTCATGAAATAGAGGAGGAGGGAACCCTTCCAAACTCATTCTATGAAGCTAATATCACCCTGATACCAAAACCAGAGAAGGACACATCGAGGAAAGAAAATTTCAGACCCATATCTCTAATGAATACAGATGCAAAAATCCTTAACAAAATTTTAGCAAATCGCATACAGAAGCATATTAAAAGGATAGTGCACCATGATCAAGTGGGTTTCATCCCGGGGATGCAAGGTTGGTTCAACATCTGGAAATCAATCAATGTAATTCACCACATCAATAGACTTAAAGTCAAGAACCACATGATTATTTCAATAGATGCAGAGAAAGCATTTGATAAAATACAGCACCCATTCATGCTCAAAACACTAGAAAAAATAGAGATAGTGGGGACATTCCTTAACATTGTAAAGGCTATCTATGCTAAGCCCACAGCTAACATCATTCTAAATGGAGAAAAATTGAAAGCATTCCCCCTGAGAACTGGAACAAGGCAGGGATGCCCTCTTTCACCACTACTATTCAACATTGTTCTTGAAATTCTAGCCGGAGCAATTAGACAGACCAAAGAAATTAGAGGAATACGAATAGGAAAAGAAGAGCTCAAACTATCCCTATTTGCTGATGACATGATTCTCTATTTAGAAGACCCCAAGAATTCCACCAGAAAACTTCTGGAACTCATAAATGAATTCAGTAAAGTAGCAGGATAAAAAATTAATGCTCATAAATCCAATGCATTTTTATTCATAAGTGATGCATCCTCTGAGAGAGAAATTAGGAAAACTACCCCATCCCCAATAACCTCAAATAAAATAAAATACTTGGGAATCAATCTAACAAAAGATGTGAAAGACCTCTACAATGAGAACTACAGAACACTAAACAGAGAAGTTAAAGAGAATCTGAGAAGACGGAAAGATCTCCCATGTTCTTGGATAGACAGAATTAATATTGTCAAAATGGCCATACTTCCAAAAGTGCTATACAAATCCAATGCAATTCCAATTAAAATCCCAATGACAGACCTTATAGAAATAGAGCAATCATGAAATTCATTTGGAGGAATAAGAGACCCAGAATAGCTAAAGCAATTCTTAGCAAGAAGAGTGAAGCAGGGGGTATCACAATACCAGATCTTCAACTATTGTACAGAGCAATAGTAATGAAAACAGCTTGGTATTGACACCAAAATAGACAGGTAGATCAATGGTACAGAATAGAGGACACAGAGACAAACCCACATAAATACAGGTATCTCATACTTGACAAAGGAGCCAAAAACATACAGTGGAGAAAAGACAGCCTCTTCAACAAATGGTACTGGGAAAATTGGAAATCCATATGCAGCAAAATGAAACTAAACCCATATCTCTCACCCTGTACAAAACTCAACTCAAAGTGGATCAAAGACCTAGAAATTAGACCAGAGACTCTGCACCTAATAGAAGAGAAAATAGGTCCAAATCTTCATCACGTTGGCCTAGGACCAGATTTCCTTAACACGACTCCCAAAGCGCAAGAAATAAAAGCACGAATCAATGATTGGGATAGAGTCAAACTAAAAAGCTTTTTCTCAGCGAAGGAAACAATCAGCAATGTGAAGAGAGAGCCTTCAGAGTGGGAGAAAATCTTTGCCACACACACTTCAGATAGAGCACTAATCTCCAGAATCTACAAAGTACTCAAAAATCTTTACACCAAGAACACTAATAACCCAATCAATAAATGGGCCAAGGAAATGAACAGACATTTTACAGAGGAAGATCTTCAAGCAATCAACAGATTTATGAAAAAATGCTCAACATCCCTCCTTATAAGAGAAATGCAAATCAAAACCACCTTAAGATTTCATCTTACCCCAATTAGGATGTCTTTTATTAAGAATACAGGCAACAACAGGTGTTGGCAAGGATGTGGGGAAAAGGGTATGCTCATACATTGCTGGTGGGAGTGCAAGATGGTGCAGCCACTCTGGAAAGCAGTGTGGAGATTCCTTAGAAAACTTGGAATGGATCCACCATTTGACCCTGCTATCCCACTCCTTGGCCTATACCCACAGGACTTAAAATCAGATTGCTACAGTGATGCAGCCACATCAATGTTCATAGCTGCTCAATTTACAATAGCTAGATTGTGGAACCAACCTAGATGCCCTTCAATAGATGAATGGCTAAAGAAACTGTGGTATATATACACAATGGAATATTACTCAGCCTTAAAGAAGAATAAAATTATGGCATTTGTAGGTAAATGGATGATGTTGGAGACTGTTATGCTAAGTGAGATCAGCCAATCCCAAAAATCCAAGGGCCAAATGGTCTCTCTGATAAACGAATGGTGATGCATAATGTGTGTGGGGGGTAGCAAGAATGGAGGAAGGATAGATAGCATAGAGGGAAGGGAGGGGTGGGATCGGGGTTGGGGGGGTAAGAATATTAACAGAATGTGTGACAGACATCATTGCCCTGTGTACATGTATGAATGCACAGATGGTTGATTCTACTTTGTGTACAACCAGAGAAACAATAGCTGTACTCCATTTGTGCTCAATGAATCAATAAGTAAATAAAAAAAAATTCTGTTGAACTGGGCTGTTATATGTAATCTTGTAGTTTTAAGGCAGTAAAAAAAGAGAATAACCCTTTATTCTCACCACCACAATGACTGTTGCTCAAAGTGAGCACTGGAAAATAGGGTAAGACAGTTCACATCCTTCAAGATTAGACAGTTCTGAATTTGGTCTTCATGAACTACGAACCATGCAACTTTTGATGTATCACTTAACCTCTCTGAATCTGTTTTCTGCATCAGAAAATGGGAATAATAATGCTGCATTAAATAAGCTAACTTATAGTATTTGGTCCAGAATTTGACATGAGAACAGACCTTCAACAAATGTTATCCCTTTCTTCCCTTAGCACAGAAGTTGTGTGAAGTTTCCCCTCAAAGTTTGCTCAATCTAATGATAAATCATCTGTATGATAAATCTGTCAGGTCTGCTTTTCCAGAGGTTTACTACAGGGGAAAGAAAGCCAGGAGAATACCCAGAGACAAGTATGAAGAGCTAAGGGAGAAGTGACATTTCAGGCTAAGCGACATTTCAGTTACCAGCTCTAGGTCTCCGGGTCCTTAGTCATAAGATGAAGAGAGGGGAAATACTGCTGTTCAAACACTCATGGATAATTTTCTTTAATCACAGAAATTTTTGAAAATTCCCTGAGTACAGCTTTATTTATTAAGTTCAAGTTTAAACTATTTTTAATTGGTTATTTTTAGTCATACTGGGCAATAGGATTCTTTTTTCTATTGGCTTTTTTTAATTATACATGACAGTAGAACCCATTTGATATAATTATACAGCAGGGAATATATTTTTTCACAATGTAGATTCATACGATTCATATAATCTTACATATACATAGGGTAATACTATCCATCTCAGTCTACTATCTTTCCTTCCCTCATCCCCTCCCATGTTATGATCCCTCCTCCCTCCCCAGTTATGTATCAGCATCCACTGATCGGAGACAACATTTGGCCTTTGGTTTTTTGGGCTTGGCTTATTTCACTGAGCATGATATTCTCCAACTCCACCCATTTGCCAGCAAATGCTATAATTTTATTCTTTGTGGCTGAGTAATATTCCATTGTGTGTATATTCCACAGTTTCTTTTCCATTCATCAATTGAAGGGCATCTAGGTTGGTTCCACAATCTAGTTATTGTGAACTGAGCACCTATGAACATATATGTGACTGCATCACTATACTTTCTGATTTTAAGACCTTTGGGTATAAACTGAGGAGTAGGATAGCTGGGTCAAATGGTGCGTCCATTCCAAGTTTTTTGAGGAATCTCCATACTGCTTTCCAGAGCGGCTGCACCAATTTGCAACTCCAGAAGCAATGTGAGTGTGCCTTTTTCCCCACATCCACACCAACACTTATTATTGCTTGTGTTCCTGATAATAGCCATTCTAATTGGAATTAGATGAAATCTTAGGGTGTTTTTAATTTGTGTTTCTCTAATTACTAGAGATGATGAGCACTTTTTCATATATTTGTTGATCACTTGTACGTCATCTTCTGTGAAGTGTCTGCCAAGTTCCTTTACCCATTTATTGATTGGGTTCTTTGTATTTTTTGTGTAAAGTTTTGTAAATTCTTTATAAATTTTGGAGATCAATGCTCTGTTTGAAAAGTGTGTGGAAAAGATTTTCTCCCACTCTGTATGCTTTCTTTTCACATTGTTGATTGTTTCTTTTGCTGAGAAAAAGCTTTTTAGTTTGAATTCATCCCATTTATTGATTCTTCCTTTTGTGTCTTGCACTCTGGGGGTCATGTTAAGGAAGTTTGGTCCTAAGCCAGCATGAAGAAGATTCAGGCCTACTATTTCTTCTATTTGGTGAAGGATCTCAGGTTTAATTCCTAGATCCTTGATCCATATTGAGTTGAATTTTGTACAGGGTGAGAGACAGGGGTTTAATTTCATTTTATTGCATATGGATTTCCAGTTTTGCCAGCACCATTTGTTGAAGAGGCTGTCTTTTCTCCATTGTATGTTTTTGGCAACTTTGTCTAGTATGAGATAACTGTACTTATGTGGGTTTGTCTCTGTGTCTTCTACTCTGTACCATTGGTCTACTTGTCTATTTTGGTGCCAAAACCATGCTGTTTTTGTTACTGTTGCTCTATAGTAGAGTTTAAGGTCTGGTATTGTGATACCTCCTGCATCGTTCTTCCTTCCCAGGAGTGCTTTGGCTATTCTGGGTCTTTTATTCTTCCAGATGAATATCATGATTGCTTTCTCTATTTCTATGAGGAATGTCTTTGGGATTTTTATTGGAATTGCATTAAATTTGTATAGCACCTTTGGAATGGTGCTATGACCTATGACTATTTTGATTATATGAATTCTGCCTATCCAAGAACATGGGAGATCTTTCTGTCTTCTAAGATATTCCTCAATTTCTTTCTTTAATGTTCTGTAGTTTTCATTGTAGAGGTCTTTCATGTTTTTTGTTAGATTGATTCCCAAGTATTTTTTTTTTGAGGCTGTTGTGAATGGAGTTGTTTTCCTCATTTCACTTTCAGATGATTTATTGCTTATGCAAATAAATGCATTTGATTTATGTGTGTTTATTTTATATCCTTCTATTTTGCTGAATTCACTAATTAGGTCTAAAAGTTTCCTGGTGGAGTTTTTGGATTCTCTAAATATAGGATCATGTCATTAGCAAATAGTGACAGCTTGAGTTCTTCTTTTCCTATTCATATTCCTTTAATTTCTGTGGTCTGTCTAATTGCTCTGGCTAGTATTTCAAGCACAATGTTGAATAGAAGTGGTGACAGTGGGCATCTCTGTCTTGTTCCAGTTTTTAAAGGGAATGCTTTCGGTTTTTCTCCATTAAGAATGATGTTGGCAGTGGGCTTAGCATAAATAGCCTTTACAGTGTTGAAGTATAGGAACATACTTCCTATACTTCAACATCCCTATATTTTCTAATGTTTTGAGCATGAAGGGGTGTTGTATTTTGTCAAATACTTTCTCAGCATCTGTCATAATAATCATAGGATTCTTAACCTTGAGTCTATTGATATGATGAATTACATTTATTGATTTCCAGATTTTGAATCAACCTTGCATCCCTGGGATAAACCCCACTTGATTGTGGTGCACTATCTTCTTAATATATTTTTATAAGTGATTTGCCAGAATTTTGTTAAGGATTTTTCCATCTATATTCATTAGAGATATTTGTCTAAAGTTTTCTTTTCTACATGTGCCTTTGTCTGATTTTGGGATCAGAGTGATACTAATTTCATAGAATGAATTTGGAAGGGTTCCCTCCTTTTCTATTTCATGAAATTCTTTCAGGAGTATTGGTTTAAGCTCTTCTTTGAAGGTCTTGTAGAGTTCAGCTGAGAATCTGTCTGATCCCCAGCTTTTCTAGGTTGGTAGGCTTTTGATGGCTTCTTCTATTTCATTATTTAAAATTGATCTGTTTAAATTGTGTATGTCCTCCTGGTTCAGTTTGGGAGGATCATATGTCTCTAGAAATTTGTCAATGTCTTCGGATTTTCTATTTTATTGGAATATAGATTTTCAAAGTACCTTCTAATTATGTTTTGTTTTTCAGTGGTGTCTGTTTGATGTTCCTTCTCATCATGAAATTTAGTAATTTGAGTTTTCTCTCTCCTCTTTGTTAGTGTGGCTAAGGGCTTATCTATTTTATTTACTTTTTCAAGGCACCAACTTTTTGTTTTTTCAATTTTTTGAATTGCTTCTTTTGTTTCAATTTCATTGATTTCAGCTCTGATTTTAATTATTTCCTGTCTTCTATAACTTTTGGTGTTGTTCTGTTCTTTTTGTAGGGCTTTGAGATGTAACGTTAGGTTGCTTAGTTGACTTTTTATTCTTTTCTTGAATGTGCTTAATGCAATGAATTTTCCTCTTAGTACTGCTTTCATGGTGTCCCAGAGATTTTGATTTATTGTATTGTCATTCTCATTTACCTCCCAGAATTTTTTTTATCTCCTCCCTGATGTTTTCTGTTATCCATGCTTTATTCAATAGCATATTATTTAGTCTCCAGGTGTTGGAGTAGTTTCTGTTTTTTATTTTGTTGTTGATTTCTAATTTCATGCCATTATGATCTGATAGAATACAAGGTAGTATCTCTACTTTTTTTGCATTTACTAAGGACTGCCTTGTGGCATAGCGTTTGGTCTATTTTAGAGAAGGTCCCATGTACTGCTGAGAAGAAAGTGTATTTGCTTGTTCATGGATGAAATATTCCATATATGCCTGTTAAGTCTAAGTTATTGATTGTGTTATTGAGTTCTATGGTTTCGTTGTTTAGGTTTTGTTTGGAAGATCTATCCAGTGGTGATAGCAGTGTGTTAAAATCACCCAGAATTATTGTGTTGTGGTCTATTTATTTCCTGGAATTGAGAAGTATTTGTTTGATGTACATGGATGGGCTGTTGTTTGGGGCATAAATATTTAGGATCGTTATGTCTTCTTGATTTATGATTCCCTTAAGCAGTATGAAATGACCTTGTTTATCCCTTCTGACTAACTTTGGCATGAAGTCCACTCTATCTGATATAAGGATGGAAATCCCTGCTTTTTTCTGAGTCCATGTGTGTGGTAGGTTTTTCCCATCCTTTTACCTTTAGTCTGTGGATGTCCTTTTTAATGAGATGAGTCTTTTGAATGCATGCAGCATATTGTTGGGGTCTTTGTTTTTAATCCAATCTGCCACTCTATGTCTTTTGATTGATGAGTTTAGGCCATTAACATTCAGGGTTATTATTGAGAAATGATTTATATTCCCAGTCATTTTGGCTTAGTTTTGGTTTTTAACTTGACTGGTTTCTCCTTTTATTGACTTTTCCTTTATGGTAGTTCCTCCCTTTGCTAACTTACATTGTTGTTTTTCATTTCTTCCTCACTTTTGCTGAAAACGTCATGCCACGCAGGCTTTCTATGTGTAAATTCCTTTACCTTTGGTTTGTCATGGAAGGATTTTATTTCATCTTTAAATCTGAAGGTTAGCTTTGCTGAATACAGGATTCTTGGTTTGCAACCATGTTTTTTCAGAGCTTGAAATCTATTGTTCCAGGCCCTTTTAGCTTTTAGGGTCTGGCTGAGAAATCTGCTGATATTCATGTTGATTTCCCCCTATATGTAATTTAATGCTTTTCTCTCTCAGCCTTTAAAATCCTATCTTTATTTTGGATGTTAGGCATTTTCATTATAGTGTGCCTTGGTGTGGATCTGCTGTAATTTTGTGCATTTGGTGTTCTGTAAGCCTCTTGTAGTTGAATTTCCATTTCATTCTTCAGGTTTGGGAAATTTTCTGATATTATTTCATTGAATAGATTGTTCATTCCTTTGGTTTGTATCTCTGTGCCTTCCTCAAACCCAATAATTCTTAAATTTGATCTTTTCATGGTATCCCATAATTCTTGCTGGTTCTGTTCATGATTTGTTACCATCTTCTCTGTTTGGGAAACTTTATTTTCAAGATTCAATATTTTATCTTCATTGTCTGAGGTTCTATCTTCCAAGTGATCTAGTCTGTTGATGATACTTTCCATTGAGTTTTTTATTTGGTTTGTTGTTTCCTTCATCTCAAGGATTTCTGTTTGTTTCTTTTTCAGAATCTCTATCTCTTTGTTTAGGTGATCTTTTGCATCCTGTAGTTGCTCTTTCAACTGCTTATTGGAATGATCAATCATTGCCTGCATTTGCTCTCTTAACTCATCATTTGCTTCTCTGATCATTTTAATCATGTATATTCTGAACTCCTTTTCTGGTATTTCTTCTATCATCTGTCATTGGATTCTATTAGTGTAGAATCTTGGTTTGTTCGGAACACTTTCTTCTCTCTCTCTCTCTTTTTTTTTTTATGTTGTTCACGTATCTTCCCCTCTAGCAATGCAGATCTGGGGTATTGCAGTTTCTGCCCTATAGGTGTATAGAGACTCTATAGTTTTCCAAAACCTCTTCTTTAAGGGGGGAGATCAATATTAGCAACACCCAATACAGACAATATGCAGCTGTAAACCAAATAGCCCTATGAAGACTATTGTTACAATAGTCTTTTTGTTACAATATTGTCATAATAAACAAAGAGGATGAATTCAATTATTGTCTACAGTATAACAAACAAATTTGCAATGAGGACTGCAGTTTCTAATGGAGGTCAAAGAGGATGGGGGGGTATAGGAGGTAACTGTTAATGGTATAAGAAAAGAGTATGAAGAAGTTATAGATCATAGGAAGAGTGAAAGTATAGTCAAAAGAAGTTGGTTGTTAGCATGAGAAAGGGGAGAAAAAGACTTTGAGGAAACAGGTAAACAAAAGGAAAGTACAGAGTAAGAAAAGTAAAGAAATAAAAATTTAAAAGTTTTCACAAATGAGAAAATAAAATCTACACTATAACAGTCATATACTACTCAAACCTCCCAGTCTTCAGTAGCCTCAGGCATGGGAGTTACCTGACAATGAGCTTCCAGTCTCCAGGAGGCATCTCAGGATGGGATTTGCCCCACCTAATGACAGGTTCCACTTTCAGGATAATCCAAGATGGTTGCACAGGCTTCCAAATGTATGGGCAAATGGGGAGATGCAGCGCAGGGCATGGTCACTGAGTTTGTGTGAGGTGCAGTCCATCGAGCCAGGGTCCGTGGAGGTGGGGTGCTGTCAGTTTGGCCGGTGGTCCTGCAGTTCCTGGCTGTTTTCCCAAAATGGCGACAGCCACATGTAACCAAGCCTGTGGGTACTGTGACAGTGGACTTCCAGGCAACAGCAGGCAGCTGGCGATGCACTGACCGTCTGCAGGCTTTGTAGGATACTGGCAGATGATTGGCAAATAAACCTCGGTCTGTGGGTGAAAGGTAGGGGAAAGGCAGGTGATGAGCAGGCCAGAGGCAGGCAAACAGGCAAATGACAGATGATAGGCAGCAGTCAGTAAGCAATCTGCACTCAAATGTAGTCAATACGCTGGCAGACTGTAGGTGATCAAGGTAGACAAATGGTGGTAAACAGCAGGGGATCAATGAGGAGCAAAGACTGCCTCACGGAGAAACAGATTTTCCTCTGTTTGAATCCTGAGTTATGGAGTGATAAGGAATGCAGCCTCCCTCTAGTCCACCATCTTGGATCTCTTTCTGTACTCTGGCAATAGGATTGTTTTGACATAATTATAAAAGCATGGAATATAATTTGTTCTAATTCATTGTCTGGTACTTCTCCTTTCCTCCTATTCCTTCCCTCCTCCAGTTCCCTTCCATTTACTGATCTTCCTGCTATTTACTTGTAGTTTTTTAAAAAAATTAGTGTTTTGTGGATGTACATGGTGGTGAGATTTCACTGTGGTATATTCATATATGTACATAGGAAAGTTAGGTCATATTCATTTCTCTGTCTTTCCCTATCCCATCCCTCCTCCTTTCCCTTCATTCTCTTTGTCCACTCCACTGATTCTTCTATTTTTTATACCCCACCCCCTATTATTTTGGATTATTTTCTGCATATCAGAGAAAATATTCTCTCCTGGACTTTTTGGGACTGGCTTATTTCACTTAGCATGATAGTCTCCAGCTCCATTCATATACCAGCAAATGCCATAAAGTCATTCTTCTTTATGGCTAACACTCCATTGTGGATGTATACCACATTTCTTTATCCATTCATCTGTTGAAGGGCACCTAGATTGGCTCCATAACTGGGCTATTGTGAATTGTACTACTAAAACATTATAGTTTATACTGCCCTATAGTATGCTGATTTTAAATTCTTTGGATATATATGGAGAACAGGAGTCATGAGATGGTTCCATTCCATAGCTGGGTCATAAGGTGTTTCTATTCCTAATTTTTTGAGGAATCTCCATACTGTTCTCCAGAGTGGTTGCACTAATTTATGGTTCCACCAACAATGTATGCCATGGCACATATTTTTAAAAAGACATTTTTAAAACTTCCTGGGCATCAACTTAGTAAATCATACATATCTTAATCCAGTGTCCAGTAATTCATCAAGTCCCATCCAGTCTGTTCCCCATCTCTCTAAGCCCTCTCATTCCCTCCTCACTGCCCCTGCCTCTGTCCCCTTACCTATCCTGCTTCCCTCTCCAACTGCCAACTTATGGCTTACAGGTTTGCTTATTCTCCATCTGGTCTCCACTTTGTGGGCAGAGAAAAGGCATTATAATGCAAGGTGACACAGAGACTGTTATGCCAACTTTCAGTGACCTTCTCTGTGCCCTCATAATAAAGTCCATATTCCTGACCTGTGTGATCCCAAGACTTATCTGGATCTTGTTATTGCCAACCTTTGCATCTTATTTTTTGATTGCTTGTTCTTGTCCTTGGACTGCCAATTCAGGGATAGCAGAAACAATGTCTCTCTTGCTATTGATGTAGGCCTGCTTCCCAGTGCATGGCCTGACACAAATCACTGAATGAGAAAGCAGTTACTGGACTTCAAGTAAATCTTTTCTATAAAACTATGGCAAGTGACCTCTTTTATGGATGAAATAGCTTCCAAGTCCTAGGCAAATTGTCTCTTAGAATCCTTATTTTGTTTTCTGCTGGTTGTGTAGAGATAAATCAATTATAATATAATTCCATCATTTTATATTTTGGTACAAGGATGATTCTAAGTAAAAATTTGCATTTTAAAGAACAAATATTTGGGTGTCTTTCCCATATCCCTCAAAATACTCTAGGTGGATATTGGTAGTTGGTCATTACTTCTAAACTCAGGTCAGGTACAAATACATTGGCTAAAGATTTCCCTTAACAAGGAGAATGTCACACATTATGGTTTTCACTGCCACTTACTGAATTAGGTATGTATTTCTTGAAGTGATTTGTGCTCTGCATAGAGGTGTCTGTAAGTGAAGTGATCCTTGACAAAAGTTATGGGTTGTCCATTGTTATTTATTTATTTATTTATTTATTTATTTTTTATTTTGAGTTTTGGGGATTGGTTTATTTCACTTAGCATGATATTCTCTAGTTCCATCCATTTACCTGTGAATGCCATAATTTCATTCTTCTTTAAGACTGAGTAATAATCCATTGTGCACATATACCACATTTTCTTTATCCAGTCATCTTTTGAAGGGCATCTAGGTTGGTTCCACAGTTTAGCTATTGTGAATTGAGCTGCTATAAATATTGAAGTGGCTGCATCACTGTAGTACACTGATTTTTAGTCCTTTGACTATAAAGTGAAGAATGAGATAACAAGGTCAAATGGTGGTTCCATTCCAAGTTTTCTGAGAGATCTCCATACTGCTTTCCAGAGTGGTTGTACCAATTTGCAGTCCCACCAGCAATGTATGAGTGTACCTGACAAGGGTGGACCTAAGGGAATACAGCCCTTGGCCTCATTCTCCTTTCTGATCTCCTGCCAGGATTCCCCATTTTGTTGTTCCTTTTCCGCACCGAACAACAAAGGTTGAGTGCCTTCCCCGGACCAGCCAGGGAGGCACAGGGTCAGGCAGGATGGTGAGCGACGCGGCTGAAAAAACCCACACACCAGCCGGGAGTCTGTCCAGAAAGAATCTCGGTTTAATGGAGGAGGGGAGCAGGTATGTAAGGGGGCGAGTGAGCGGGAAAGAAACAAATAAAAAAGGGGATACCTGCAGGGCCAATCACCTTAAAGGTAAACAGCCCATGCAGCACACATCAAAGCCTGCAGGACAAAGGTCAGAGCTGCTCACGTTCACAGAGGTCGAATGGGCCAATCCTAGGCCACCACCTAGGTGGTACCACTGGTGAGGGGGGCTTATGCCCCGAGGGTGGTGTTGTTGCGGTCGCCATCTTAAGGTGTGTCCCTACACCATTTGGCTGAATCTGAAGTTTTAGAAGTCTCAGTTCATAGATAGCTGAATCCTTTGCCTGAAGTGAAGTAGCACATCGTAGCAGAGTAAAACAGCTCAAGACATGGAACCAGGAAGAAGAGCTCCATTGTAATTTAATTGAGTAATGTTCCATAATTAAGGCAAAACCACTTTAGTTAAATAATTAGGTTAAAGTACTTATAGTAACAAAGTTAATAGATTTACTTTTAGTTCTGCTGGGGGTGTTAACTAACAACAGAGAACTGGTGACAGTCTTCTATAAAAAATTTTGAATTAGAAAATTTTGGTTCCATTTCATACAGGTCCTACCCAATAATCTCCCTAAAAAGGTAAGAAAGTAAGACGATGTCAAAGAGCAATAATTTCCAGATGGAATTTTCCTCTATAATTTATTCTTAAGAGTGAATAAACATTCAAAGAGGAGCATTCTGGAGAGAGTATGAGCATTTTCCCCAAGCATAATAGTATGTACAGGGTACTTCCTATTCAGGTTTTTCTAGAATACTGATTCCTATGTCACTACTGATTTAGGATGCTGCAGAGTCATTGGAGTGTTAGTTGAAGAAAATACTAGCCAACCCAGGATTCAGTGTATGTATAGGAGCAGTAAGTTATCAATTTGTGTTCAGAAGCAGGGTACAGAAAACTCAATTTACAATGGCTGTTATGGTTTGGATCTGGAAAGTGTCCCAAAAGTTCATGTGTTGAAAGCATAAGCCCCAATACAGCAAGGTCCAGAAGGCAAGCTTTCAGGCAGTGATTAGATCATGAGGATGACCCAATTCATGATCCAATCACTGTCCAAAAGCCATACCTCCAAACCTTGCTGTGTTAATTTATCAAATGGATTAACTCATTGATAACTGAAAGGGCTACTGGGAGTAGGAATAGGTCACTGGGAGTCAAGCCCTGGAAGGTTTTATCTTCTCCTTGGTTTCTCTCTCTCCTTTCCTTTCCTCCCTGCCCCACTCCTTCTTGGTTGCCACAAGCTGACAGCTTCATTTAGCCTTGCCATTCTGCTATAATATTCTGACTCACCTCAGGGCCAGAGTAATGGAGTTGTTACTCTCAGGCATTTTGGTCTCATTGATGATGAAAGTCTGTGAAAAACATAATGGCTTAACCAATTTTACCTCCACATAATTAAATATCCAAAAGTAGGTGTCTTTTTTGCATTAGTAAATTGGTCCAAGATAGCACATGGGCATCTAGATACTTTCTCTTTCCACTTTGCCATACTTGGCATATTGTCTTCATCCTTGGTTCCTCACCCCATCAGCAATATATCAGCATTGAAAAAAAAAAGTGTGCGTGTGTGTATGTGTGTGTGTGTGTGTGTGTGTGTGTGAGAGAGAGAGAGAGAGAGAGAGAGAGAGAGAAAGAGGCAGGCAGGAAAGCCCTATATAAGTCCTACTAACATTTTTATCAAGAGAAAATAAAGCTTTCCCAGACCCTCTTGCCCTGCAGCATGTTCTAAGATCTCCTTGGGCAAAACTGGGTTGCATGGCCATTAGGACAGGACAGGAAGGAAGGCACAACAGGGGACAGGATTTTCATGTTTGACTTTGACCCAATCCTGTCAGGACCAATCTTCCCTTTTACTCACTTTTTTAAAGAGACAAACATTTTGTAATACTCCTTTATTCTGAAAGGCAACGAATAAATCATATAACCCTTTTATATCCTTAATTTCAAAATGATGACTTAATTGTAACAGAAAATAAGAAATAAGAGGAAAGCAGCTGGAATAGTCTCCCCTAGGGTTGCTTATCTTGGAGGAGGAGAAACTGGATGGGTGAGTGTTGGAGGGAAGTCAGAAATGGGTTATGGGAGCACTTGAGGCATGGGGTTAAATCTCAGCCCCACCAGTGTCACATATAGTGAGAAGCTCTCACTTTTAGTACCACCTAGGAGCACGCAATATCTCCCCTGTGAAGTGGGCTCTTTATGAGGGTGGTCATGGCTAAGGAAGGGTAAGATGTTTCACAACCCATAAACCTTGGGTTATGAAACAAAATTTCAAAGGAATTTCTGCATAGGACAGGAATGCTGCAAAACTGCTTTGGGCCAGGTGTGGTGGTGCATGCTTATAATTCCAATGGCTTGGGAAGTTGAAGCAGGAGGATCATGAGTTCAGAGCCAGACTCAGCAACTTATCGAGGCCCTAAGCAATTCAGCAAGACTTTGTCTCTAAATAAAATACAAAAAAAGGGCTGGGGATATGGCTCAATGGTACCAAAAAAATCAAACCAAACAAACAGAAAAACTGCCTTTGGCTTTCAAGTTCCACCTTGCCTGATACAACCAGACTTTTGCTTTCTGACAAAGCAGAACAACAGAAAATCTAAAATCATTTCCCTCACTAAGCCTGTGGAATTAGACCAGTTATCAGCTTGGTTTGCTTCCCAATATGAGACACATATGGACAATTCCTCAATATGGAAAAAAACTTTGGACCTATTAAAAGATTGTATTTTTCTTTTAAGTTGAAAGATGTACCTAAGCTGAATAATCAGAATGAAAATGTTCCCCTATGAAAATATTACTTCAAGCCCATTAAGAACCTTAAACCAGCTCTAATTCGTATCCTCTGGAGGGTCAGGGGCACATTGGACCCAAGACAGAGAGGAGGCAGCTAGCAAATGAGATGCAACCAGGGTGGGAAAATTGTTTACATACTGCAATCCTCAATGTGATGTTATTTGGAGGTGGGAATTTGAGCATGATCATATCCCATTAGATTCTAGATATGACAGAGCCCTCATGAACGGAACTAGTACCCTCATAAAAGGCATCCAAGAGAAATTCCTTGGCCTTTTCATCATGACCGGACACAGGGAGAAGTTATCTGTGAAGCAGCAAACAGGCTTTCAACAGGCACTGAATCTGCAGGTGCCTTGATCTTATATTTCTCAGCCTCCAGAACTGTGATAAATAAATTTTTATAGTCACCCAATATATGACATTCTGTTATTGTAGCTCAAATGGACTAAGACATAGTCAGCCTCAGTCAAATCCAGAACCCTCCTGAAACTTAATGTCTGATCTATCAAGACCAATGTCAGGACCCCGTACCACTGTAAATTGTCAAGAAAAACAACACATTATGGGACTGAGTGGGTGACACACCCACTTACTTCACACCTCTAAATCTAACAACAAATATCTGTTAGTATGTGTTATCCTAGAGGAAGACCTGGAGAAAAATCAGTACTGACTCTTGCTTGCCAGAGGCCCAAGAACATCTGTAATTTTAGTTGTTGCTGATGTTCAGTAAAATCAAATTATCAAGGCTATGGCATTTGTCAAGAAAAACTAGGGAAGAATTGATCATTTGAATAACTGTAGACTTTCAAATATATTTGTCACAATTATATTTGGTGGTCAATGTCTTTATTCAGTATCCAATGTTATTTTCAAAAATTGACTTTTCCAAATTTGTTTTAAATCTGTAATTGTTAGAACTTAAACAAGAGGCCATTTGTAGAAGTAGACTCTTCACAGAAGTCCCTGCTTCACTGGTATGTGGCTCAACTGAACAGGGATAGAATAAAGTTGCTTGTTTTTAGTGTTTTTTTCTTTTTGTTGTGATTTTGTGATTTATTTGATTTTATATGAAATATTATTTATTGGAAGAATAAATCCTTATTTTGTCGATGGAGACCGTCCTGTGTCACCCCAAGAAACTGGCATTTACCCCAAGAAACTGGCATTGATAACAGAGTTTTAAGCAGAAATGGAAAGGTACACTCTGGTGGTCAGGGACTAAGATAAACAATGAACTACTTACATTAAGTTCTATTCTAATTTAAGAAAGAAGAATCACATTTGGTAACACAATTATACAGAGATATCTAGGTTTTCAGATGCAGATGAAATTGGAAAGAATTGTGATGATTAGAGGAAAATTTAGATGTTTTAAAATAATGTACCCTGAGTTCTCTTAAAAATAAATAGCATCAGGTTGAGGTAAATTGATTTAACTCTGTTGTGTAAAAAGTGTTCACTGGTAGATTCTTCTCTCTATTTGACTAACTGAATATAAATTCCTTTAAAGGGCACTGGATTCATTTTTCATGTGGATTAAAGGAGGTCAATTGCCTAAAAGAATTGTCCTATGGAGAAATCCTAACATAAGGCTCAAAGGGCTCTAAATTTGTGATTCAAACCCCCAGAAATGCCATGTTTCATGTGATAAAAACACACACACACACACACACACACACACACACACAGAGTTGAACCTAAGTATATTTACATTATGAAATAAATTAGTTGTTAGGACCTTGTGCTTAATATATATTTAATTATAGACCCCAAACAAGAAAGTTCAATTTCAGAACCTTTCTCTGCCTCCTAGCAAGTGGTTTAAGTTTATGAAGGATATTCCATGGAAAAAAACAGACCATAGAAAAACTATCCGATTGTAAACACATGGAGATGGTTATGGTTTGGATATGAAGTGTATATACAACATTCCTGTGAGACAATGCAGGAATGTTTAGAGGTGAAGTGACAAAATTATGACAGCTGTAACTTAATCAGTAATTTAAACCATTTGATGGGTTAATAATTTGAATGGATTAATGGGTGATAACTGTAGGCAGGTAGGGTGTGGCTGAAGGAAGTAGGTCACTAAGGGGCATACCCTTCGGGATTATATTATTCCTGATTTCTGGCATTCAATATATTTCTGTTTTCTGGCTGTCTTGAACCAAACAGCTTTCTTCCACCTTCCACTATGATGTTATGTCTCACCTTGGTCTCAGAGGTTGGTCCTAGTTGGCTGACATGGACAGAACTTTTGAAATCACAAACCATAATAACTTTATCTTCTTTAAGTTGTTCTTGTCAGGTCTTTTGGCCACAGTGAGAGAAAATTGACTAAAACAGAGATTTTTGGTATGCGGGAGATGGGTGGGGAGAGCAGGAGGAGGGGGAGAGAGAGAGAGAGAGAGAGAGAGAGAGAGAGAGAGAGAGAGAGGAAATTTAAAAATACATCATAATCCAGAATGTAAAAGGATGCAGTTTTAATTTGGAATATATATGAACAGGTAAAATGTTGGTGTAAACATTGGTAAACTTGAATTTTAATCTGAAATTAAGCCCTTATGGGACTATACTAACAATTACCACTCCATGCCATTTAATCTTCTATTTTTATGTAAGAATTATGTTATGGCCAAAGAAAAAAAAATATGATTCCTCCAATCTTCCATGATAGCAAAATATGTCTTTTTAAAAAGCATGTGTCTCAAAAATGTTTCAGTAGTACATCTAAGACTTTCTTCCATGTAAGGTCCTTCCAGTTCCTCTTCAATAAGACACATGAGAGTTTCTACTCTGCACTGCTCCCTCGAACCTCATGTGTTCACACAGTTCTATTCCTGCTTCTGAATGAGTCAAAGAAGTCAGTATCCTCAGGGTGAAGAATTTCTGATATCATATACAATAACTCAACAGTCGCATAATTCAGGACGGAAGAATTCATTGATCTGAATAGTTTCACCTGATCTTACCTTATTCTATGAGGAAGTCAGGTCTTTCACTTTGAGCCTTGAATGACAACTTTTGGTGCAAATCCCAAGTTCTCACTGCAACCACCTGACACTCATGCCATTTGTCCCATAACTGATATGCTCTGAACTCTTGGGTCTTTGGGTTTCCCCAAACTGAAACTTCACCTCTTGGTTATTGACCATCTAATTATAATGTATAATTCTCTGTTCTTGGTGCTCCCCTTTCCCCCTTGGGAGCCATACTGTCTTTTAAGACTGGGAAGAGACTGTTCTCCTTTGGGCTCAGACTAACTAACACGTAAATTCTTCCTTCCCCTCTTCTGAACAGGGTAAGGAGAGGGTTTGGTAGGTGGGTAGGAATTTTGCCTAGAAAAGTGAAGATATGATGAAAGTTAGTGAGGTGTTTTCTTTTCTTTTCTTTTCTTTTTTTTTTTTTTGCGTGTGTGAACTGATTGAAGTCAAAGAAATTGTTGAAGAACCACTAAGTATCATTGGATAGGGAGCTCTGAGTAATGTCTTAGATTGGTGATGCAGATGGGAAGAAACCACAAACAGTTGTTTTAGGCTCAAGACTCCAGAAATAAAAAGAACTTTCTGGATTCCTTCTCAATGACACCAGCCACTTTCTGACCCTAGAGGAGGGGCAGGAATGCTGGGGAAAGCCCAGCTCTGGATCTTCCCATGGGTTTTAGTATTCGGGATCCTGATCCATTGTATGCAGTGTTATATAGATCAAGAAATCCTAAGCAGTAATGACTTCCACTGCCAAGTGATTTGAAGGGATATCAATTCTGACCCTAAATCCCATTGTTTTTTTCATCCCTGAAAGGAAGAATCTTCCAAATCAGCTTCCACCAGGCATATACTATTTAGCATTGGCCCAAACCAGCAACACCATCTGAATGCCTGTGCCTTAGCCTAAAAATATCAACCAAGTTTGTTGGCCACCTGTCACCTATATTGTGAATCCAGAATTTCACCAGGACCATTTCTGTTTCTTTTTCCACAGGCAGAGATAAAGTTACCCCTGATAAGACATTCCTAAAACTGTTTCCAGCTATCTACAAGCTCCCTCAAACTCCCAGACCCCCTCAGGGGAGTTTATCTTATCTTTTTATTTCCATTCACTATGGGAAATTTAGACCTTGAGGACTATTGGGAAAAGCTATCTTTGCAAACCCCAAGTTCTTAGTGAGTCTGGCCATAGAAAACAGTGGGGTAGGACCTGCTGCCATTTCATTCCAGTTGTTCTCTCTGAGTCTTGGTCACCAAGACTCCCCTAGAAAGAAAGAAACTATTCTGATCCTTCATTTATAAAAAGCTTGATCTCATATTTGTGGGGCTCTTTCCTGGAAGCTGTCAGGGCACACCTATCAGTTATTTGTAGTAGTATTCAGTCATGACAACTCTTCAACTAGTTCTCACCTCACTGAGCAATAACATTGGTTTTATGTTGAGGTTGAGAAATGTATGAGTCAGTTCCTTTAGATGTGTGTAGGGTGTCAGAGATATTACAGTTACTACACTACAACATGTGAGCCTCTAAAGGATTTAGTGGAAAAGTGCTTATAGACTCTTGAACTTTTCACCACAGTAAGGGCACAAAAAGATTGAGAGAGTAGAGATAGGGAAAGGGCTGGTAAAATGAATTTTTGCCAAGAACAGTTGGTGCACTGGGAATCTGATCCTGGCCAAGGGCAAGAATTCTTCCAAGAAAAGGGGCTGTACAATGTTGGGGAAGCTAGATGGGGTTAGGGGTGATCCTACAGCTGGATCACAATGGTATGGGGTCAACTCTGGCCCAAGAAGAGAACCTAAATGTTGAGAAGTGGCTTGGCCATCAACTTTATTTTGAGTCAAGCAGTGGGGCTAGGTTGGGACCATATGACACTAACAAACTTTGTCAGATTAAGAACACATTTCTTCTGTGCTGATTATAGGTCACAGCATGAAATAGAGCTTGTGTGGGTTCCCTTAAGTGTCACCCCAGAAATCTTCCTGGGGGTAAATAGAACTGAGAGGAGGTAAAGCTCAGCATGCTTCCTAGAGGTGGGTATCCTAAGTTGGATTCCAGTGGAATAAAGATGAACTCACCTGGAGTTGTGAGCTTGGTAATTCATATTCTTATTTTGGGAGTTTGGGGTGGAGTGAACAGAGTTCTCTAAAGTTTCCACAAAATACCCATAATAGCAAGTGTATATTTTAAACACCTGACATACCCAGAAAGGTTTTAGTCATTGATGACAAAACCAGTCTTTGAGAACTTTCCTGTGATCCTTTGCGGTCAGAATTAAAGACAGACAGAATTAAAAATTACGTAGTGTAGAATAGGTAATAGGATTGAATTGAGAAAACGGAGGCCAATCTGAGTCTAGGAAATTGGAAAACAACCCTGGAAGATTGGAATGTTCATGTCTCCTGAGCTCTTTGACACCACCCCTCCCAAAAAGGTTGTTAATGAAGCGGCTCCTGAGCAGACAGAGCTACTAATCAATGCTCCCTGGGATGCTGCTCCCTTCCTGCCTAGCACTCCACCTTGGCCCTTCTGTTCCACCTGTTCACCCTCTGGCCATCCCACTGGCATCTCCTGGGCCTAGTCACATTGGCAGGAAGGAGAAAGATAAGCAGTGAGAGAGCAGAAGAACAAAGGAAACTATAGTCTATAAAAGGGGCAGGGTCTTCTCAGTTCTTGGGATACCAGAATACCAGCCATGGCCCCTCCTGGGAGAATCTGTGTTACTATCTTCACGTAAAACCTGCTCTATATGCTTGCCTTAGGCATGCTTCTCTAATATTCAAACTTCAACATTTGAGGTAGCAGAACTCATCACCAACAACCAGCAGTATCACCTTGACCCTGGAAAGATCAGAAACCACATTAAGAAAGAGAGATAGATCAGAAACCAGCATGGAAGGGCAAGGCAGGAGAAAAGACCAGTCCAGCCTCCTTCTTTCCCTCATTCCTATATTTTACTCTAACTTCTGCATCCGAGAGAAAACATTTGAGTTTTGAGTTCCCGAGTTTGGCTACTTTCACTTAGCATGATATTCTCCATTTCTATCCATGTATAGCAAATGCAGTAATTTCATTCTTTTTTTGGCTCAGTAAAACTCTGTGTGTGTGTGTGTGTGTGTGTGTGTGTGTGTGTGTGTAACAATTTCCTAATCCATTCATCTATTGATGGGCATCTGGGTAGATTCCATAATTTAATGATTATGAATTATTCTACTATAAACATTGATGTGGCTGCACTGCTGTAGTATTCTGATTTTAGATCTTTTGGGAATATATCCAAGAGTGGAATAGCAGAGTCAGGGGATGGTTCCATTCTTAGTTTTTTGAGGAATCCCCATACTCTTTCTAGACTGCTGGTACTTGTTTGCAGTCCCACCAACAATGTCCAAGTGTTCCTTTCTCTCTGCATCCTCACCAGCATTTATTGTTCATGTTCTTTTTTAAAAATATTTTTTTTTAGTTGCAGGTAGACACAGTTCCTTTATTTTATTTATTTTTATGAGATGCTGAGGATTGAACCCAGTTCCTCACACATGCTAGGCAAGTGCTCTACCACTGAGTCACAACTCTAGCTCTGTTGTTCATATTCTTGATCATTGCTACTCTGACTGGAGTTAGATGAAATCTTAGTGTAGTTTTTTTTAAACACTTAACATGATGTTTTAATATGTTGTACAGTTGCCTGTATTTATAATTCATTCTTTCACATTTATGAGGGATATTCCACTACATGGATATACCAATTTTTATCCATATACCTGTTGAAGGAAAATTGGGCTATTTTCTATTTGGAGTTATTATGAAAAAATGCTATCAATATTTTTATACAGATCTTTGTGTTAACATATATTTTCATTTCTATTGGATGCATAGAAATAGAATTATGTTATTTGATAGATAAATTTTATAAAAAGTCACCAAACTGTTTTACAAAGTGGTTGTGCCAGTGTACATTTCAACTAGTAGTATACAAGTGTTGCAATTGGTCCATATTCTGGACATTTGGTTTGGTCAAATTTTTAATTTCTGCTGTGCTAATAAGTGTGAAGAGTTATATCTTAGTTCATTTTATGTGGCTATAACAGGATACCTGTGACTGGATGATTTATAAAGAACAAAAAATATTTTGAACAGTTATAGAAGCTAAGATGTTAAATATGAAGTCACTAGTAGACTTGGCATTTCATAAGGATGGAATTTCTGCTTCCAAAATTGCACCTTGAGTTTTACATCATCTGAAGGGGAGGAACACTATTCCTCACATGGCAGAAAGACATAAGAGCCAAGGGAGAGTCAAGCTCACCCTTTTATACCAGCATTAATCCCACCTATGAGGGTGGAGCCCTCATGTCCTAATTACTTCTTTTTTTAAAATTTTATTTAATTTTGATTCATTGAACACAAATGGAGTACAGCTATTTTTTCTCTGGTTGTACACAAAGTAGAGTCACACCATCTGTGCATTCATACATGTACACAGGGCAATGGTATCTATCACTTATTCTGTTATTATTCTTACCCTCCCACCCCGACACCACCCCTCCCTTCCCTCTATGCTATCTATCCTTCCTCCATTCTTGCCACCCTTCCACCCCGCATTATGCATCATCATTCACTTATCAGAGAGACCATTTGGCCCTTGGATTTTTGGGATTGGCTAATCTCACTTAGCATAACAGTCTGCAACATCATTCATTTACCTGCAAATGCCATAATTTTATTCTTCTTTATGGCTGAGTAATACTCGATTGTGTATATAGACCACAGTTTCTTTATTCATTCATCTATTGAAGGGCATCTAGGTTGGTTCCACAATCTAGCTATTGTGAATTGAGCAGCTATGAACATTGATGTGTCTGCATCACTGTAGTAATCTGATTTTAAGTCCTTTGGGTATAGGCCAAGGAGTGGGATAGCAGGGTCAAATGGTGGATCCATTCCAAATTTTCTAAGGAATCTCCACACTGCTTTCCAGAGTGGCTGCACCAGTTTGCAACCCCACCAGCAATGTATGAGCATACCCTTTTCCCCACATCCTTGCCAACACCTGTTGTTGCCTGTATTCTTAATAAAAGACATCCTAATTGGGGTAAGATGAAATCTTAAGGTGGTTTTGATTTGCATTTCTCTTATAAGGAGGGATGTTGAGCATTTTTTCATAAATCTGTTGATTGCTTGAAGATCTTCTTCTGTAAAGTGCCTGTTCATTTCCATGGCCCATTTATTGATTGGATTACTAGTGTTCTTGGTGTAAAGATTTTTGAGTACTTTGTAGATTCTGGAGATTAGTGCTCTATCTGAAGTGTGTGTGGCAAAGATTCTCTCCCACTCTGAAGGCTCTTTCTTCACATTGCTGATTGTTTCCCTTGCTGAGAAAACGCTTTTTAGTTTGACTCTATCCCAATCATTGATTCCTGCTTTTATTTCTTGCACTTTGGGAGTCATGTTAAGGAAATCTGGTCCTAGGCCAACGTGATGAAGATTTGGACCTATTTTCTCTTCTATTAGGTGCAGGGTCTCTAGTCTAATTCCTAGGTCCTTGATCCATTTTGAGTTGAGTTTTGTGCAGGGTGATAGATATGGGTTTAGTTTCATTTTGCTGCATATTTGTTGAAGTTTTCCCAGCACCATTTGTTGAAGAGGCTATCTTTTCTCCATTGTATGTTTTTGGCTCCTTTGTCAAGTATGAGATACCTGTATTTATGTGGGTTTGTCTCTGTGTCCTCTATTCTGTACATTGATCTACCTGTCTATTTTGGTGCCAATACCGCACTATTTTTGTTACTATTTCTCTGTAATATAGTTGAAAGTCCAGTATTGTGATATCCCCTGCTTTGCTCTTCTTGCTAAGAATTGCTTTAGCTATTCTGGGTCTCTTATTCCTCCAAATGAATTTCATGATTGCTAGCTCTATTTCTATGAGGTCTGTCATTGGGATTTTAATTGGAATTGCATTGAATTTGTATAGTGCTTTTGGTAGTAGGGCCATTTTGACTATATTAATTCTGCCTATCCAAGAACATGGGAGATCTTTCCACCTTCTCAGACTTTCTTTAAATTCTTTCTTTAGTGTTCTGTAGTTCTCACTGTAGAGGTCTTTCACCTCATTTGTTAGATTGATTCCCAAGTATTTTATTTTTTTTTGAGACTATTGTGAATGGTATAGTTTTCCTAATTTCTCTCTCAGAGGATACATCACTTACAAATAAAAATGCATTAGATTTATGAGCATTAATTTTATATCCTGCTACTCTACTAAATTCATTTATGAGTTCCAGAAGTTTTCTGGTGGAATTTTTAGGGTTTTCTAAATAGAGAATCATGTCTTCAGCAAATAGGGATAGTTTGAGTTCTACTTTTCCTATTTGTACTCCTCTAATATCTTTGGTCTGTCTAATTGCTCTGGCTAGAGTTTCAAGGACGATGTTGAACAGAAGTGGAGAAAGAGGGCATCCCTGCCTTGTTGCAGTTCTCAGGGGGAATGCTTTCAATTTTTCTCCATTTAGAATGATGTTAGCTGTGGGCTTAGCATAGATGGCCTTTACAATGTTAAGGAACATTCCTACTATCCCTATTTTTTCTAGTGTTTTGAGCATGAAGGGGTGCTGTATTTTTTCAAATGCTTTCTCTGCATCTATTGAAATAACCATGTGGTTCTTGACTTTAAGTCTGTTGATGTGGTGAATTACATTTATTGATTTCCAGATATTAACCAACCTTGCATCCCCGGGATGAAACCCACTTGATCATGGTGCACTATCTTTTTAATATGCTTCTGTATGCGATTCCCTAAAATTTTGTTAAGGATTTTTTCATCTATGTTCATTAGGGATATTGGTCTGAAATTTTCTTTCCTCAATGTGTTCTTCTCTGGTTTTGGTATCAGGGTGATATTAGCTTCATAGAATGAGTTTGGAATAGTTCCCTTCTCCTCTATTTCATGAAATACTTTGAGGAGTATTGGAATGAGCTCTTTTTGAAGGTCTTGTAGAACTCAGCTGTGAATCCATCTGGTCCTGGACTTTACTTTGTTGGTAGGCTTTTGATGACTTCTTCTATTTCCTTGCTTGAAATTGATCTATTTAAGTTGTGTATGTCCTCCAGATTCAGTTTGAGTGGCTCATATGCCTCTAGGAACCTGCTGATGTCTTCCAGGTTTTCTATTTTGTTGGAGTATAGATTTTCAAAGCAGCTTCTAATTATGTCTTGTATTTCAATTGTGTCTGTTGTAAATTTCCATTTCCATCACGAATTTTAGTAATTTGGATTTTCTCTCTCCTTCTCTTCATTAGTGTGGCTAAGGGTTTATCAATTTTGTTTTTTCAAAGAACCAGCTTTTTGTTTTGTCAATTTTTTGAATTGTTTCTTTTGTTTCAATTTCATTGATTTCAGCTCTGATTTTAATTATTTCCTGTCTTCTACTACTTTTGGTGATGATCTATTCCTCTTTTTCTAGGGCTTTGAGCTGTAATGTGAGGTCATTGATTTGTTGACTTTTCATTCTTTTAGTGAATGCACTCCATGCAATGAATTTTCCTCTTAGCACTGCATTCACAGTATCCCAGAGATTCTGATATGTTGTATCTTTGTTCTCATTGACATCTAAGAATTATTTTATTTCCCCCCTAATGTCTTCTTTTATCCATGCATCGTTCAATAGCATATTATTTAATCTCCAGGTCTTGGAGTAGTATCTGTTTTTAACTTTATCGTTGATTTCTAATTTCATTCCAGTATGATCTTATAGAATACAAGGTAGTATCTCTATGTTTTTGTATATGCTAAGAGTAGCTTTCTGGCACAACATATGGTCTATTTTAGAAAAGGATCCATGAGCTGGTGAGAAGAAAGTGTATTCGCTTTTTGATGGATGGAATATTCTATATATGTCTGTTAAGTCTAAATTAGTGATTGTGTCATTGAGGTCTATGGTTTCTTTGTTCAGTTTTTGCTTGGAAGATCTGTCCAATGGTGAGAGAGGAGTGTTAAAGTCCCCCAGTATTATTGTGTTTTGGTCTATTTGGTTCCTGGAATTGAGAAGGATCTGATTGATGTACATGGATGTGCCATTGTTTGGTGCATAAATATTTATGATTGTTATGTCTTGCTGATTTATGCTTCCCTTAAGTAGTATGAAATGTCCTTCTTTATCCCTTCTGACTAACTTTGGCTTGAAGGCTGCTTCATCTGAAATGATAATGGAAACCCCAGCTTTTTTACTCAGTCCATGTGCATGGTATATTTTTTCCCAACCTTTCACCTTAATTCTGGGGGCATGTTTTTCTATGAGATGCATCTCTTGAAGGCAGCATATTATTGGGTCTTTCTTTTTAATTCAATCTGCCAGTCTATGTCTTTTGATTGATGAGTTTAGGCCTTTTACATTTAGAGTTATTATTGAGTAATGACTTGCTTTCCCAGTTAGTTTGACTTATTTTTGGATTTTAATCTTACTTGTTTTTTCCTTTAATTGGCTGTTCCTTTAGGGTAGTTCCTCCCTTTGCTGACTTACATTGTTGTTTCTCATTTCTTCCTCTTGGAATATTTTGCTGAGGATTTTCTGTAGGGCAGGCTTTCTATTTGTGAATTCTTTTAGCTTGTGTTTATCATGGAAGGATTTTATTTCATCTTCAAATCTGAAGGTAAGTTTTGCTGGGTATAAGATTCTTGGTTGGCATCCATTTTCTTTCAGTGCTTGGAATATATTGTTCCAGGTCCTTGTTGCTTTTAGGGTCTGGGCTGAGAAATCTGCTGATATTGGTATCGGTTTCCCCCTATATGTAATCTGATGTTTCTCTCTTGCAGACTTTAAAATTCTATCTTTCTTTTGTATGTTAGTTATTTTCATTATAATGTGCCTGGGTGTGGATCTGTTGTGATTTTGTGCATTTGGTTTCCTATAAGCCTCTTGAATTTGATTTTCCATCTCATTCATCAGATTTGGGAAATTTTCTGATATTATTTCATTGAACAGATTATTCATTCCTTTGGCTTGTGTCTCTGTGCTTTCCCCAATCCCAATAACTCTTAAATTTGGTCTTTTCATGATGTCCCATAACTCTTGGAGGTTCTGTTCATGATTTCTTACCATCCTCTCTGTCTGGTTGAGTTTGTTTTCAAGATTAAATATTTTGTCTTCATTGTCTGAGGTTCTGTCTTCCAAGTGATTTAGCCTGTTGGTTAAGCTTTCTATTGAGTTTTTAATTTGGTTTATTGTAACCTTCATTTCAAGGATTCCTGTTTTTTTTTTCAGAATCTTTATCTCTTTATTGAAATGATCTTTTGCTTCCTGCAGTTGCTCTTTTAGCTTTGCCTGCATTTGCTCTCTTGACTCCTCATTCGCTTCTTGGATCATTTTAATTATGTGCAACTCCCTTTCTGACAATGCTTCTGCCATGTTGTCACTGGGTACTTTTGGTATAGTATCTGGGTTTGTTTGGGACATTTTCTTCCCATGTTTTCTCATGTTGCTAGTGTATCTTCCCCTCTAGTAGTGCGAATTCTAGGTATTGCAGTTTCCCCTTAAAGACATACAGGGTTCCTGCCTATTTTCAATACCTCCCCTTGAATTGAGAGATCAATATTGGCAGCCCACCATATAAACAATAATCTAAATAGTCCCTATTAAGATATCAACAGTGTTGTCTTAATAAACAGAGATGAGTTCAAATTATTATCTACAGCATAACCAGTAAGTTTGAAATAAGGACCGCAAATCCTAAAGGACAGGGAGAATGAGGAGGGGTATTGGACAAAATGCTAATGAGATAAGAAGTGAGTCTATAGATATACTATGTCTTATGAATAGTGGAAGTGAAATTAAAAGAAATAGGTTGTTAGCATGAGGAGAAAGAGATTCTCCACGAAATGGATATATAAGAGGAAGATAGAATGATAAGCATAATAATAAAAGATGGTAGGAATACAGTGGATATATTAGGAATAATCGTAGTATTACAATTAATTTAAAGAACGTTCTGCAATAAAAATATACTGTACAGTTCAAACCTCTTATTTTTCAATGACCTAATGTTTGAAAGGTGCTTGATCAAGCGGTGACCCAAGAAGGGTGCTTCTGCCTCCAGGTTAGGAATGATCAATGCCTCTGGGCAGAGGTGGCCTGGTGTTGATAGACGATCAGATGAAGCACAGGTGCTAGACACCGGGCCAGGGTGTGAGCCTGGGCACTAGACTTAGCTGGGGTGGGGGCGCAGAACTGTGCTCAAGGATGGAGACACTGGGCTTGATAGTCCAGGCAGGCCTCAACTCTGTGCTGCAGGCTCAGGCAGTGGCAGTTGATTGCTCTCTCCTGGGGATGCTGTAGGATGGCACTGAAGGGCCTAAGATCCCTGCTGGAGCTGGGGATTCCAGCTGCTCTGGGCTGGAGCTCTCCAGGAGCCACCACAAAATGGCACCGGAAGACCAGAGCTCCACTCTGAGGATTCAGGCAGCCACAAGTGTGGTTGCTCTCTGCCGGGGAAGCCATAGGATGGCACTGATGGCCCTAAGATCCCCACTGGAGCTGGGGATTCCAGCCGCCCTGGGCCGGAGCTCTCCAGGAGCCACTGCAATATGGCGCCAGAAGACTGGAGCTCCGCTCTGAGGATTCAGGCAGCTGCAGGTTTGGTCACTCTCTGCGGGGGAACTTAGTGTAGTTTTGATTTGCATTTACTTGATTGATAGAGATGTTGAGCATTTTTTTTCATATATTTATTGGCCTTTTGTGTTTCCTTTATTGAGAAGCGTCTGTTTAGTTCTTTTTGCCCATTTATTGTTTAGGTTATTATTGTTGTTTTTTCGATGTTAAGTTTTTGAGTTCTTTGTATATTCTGGATAATTAGTCTCTTATCAGAGGGGTCAATGGCCAAGATGTTCTCATATTTTGTATGTTCTCTTTTCATGCTCTTAATCATTTCCTTGCTGTGCAGAAGCTATTTAGTTTGATGATATCCCTCATATTGTTTTCTTGTGCTTTGGGATCTTATTAAGGAAGTTGGTGACACACTTATATGATGGAGTGTTGACCCTATATTGTCTTCTGGCAGTTGTAAGATCTAGTCTAATTCCTAATTCTTTTTTTTTTTTGGATATAGGACTGGATAATTCTTTTATCTGTTTTGATTTGAGTTTTGCACAGGATGTGAGATAGGGGTCTAATTTCATTTTTCTATATATTGCTATCCAGTTTTCCTAGTACCATTTGTTTAAGAGGCTCTTTTCACCAAGATATACTTTTGATACCTTTGTCAAATATCAGATGACTATAGGTTTGTGGATTTGAGAGACTTGAGTTCTTTACAACTGTGTCTATTGAAGTGGCATTATCTCATAAGGCTGATCTAAATCAAATAATGCTAATCCAGTCTTACTCTTCCAAAATTTCTAGCTCATCCCAACAATAAATCATTTCTCAGTGCTGTGACTCATGTAGGGGGCCTCATTATTTGCAGGTGTCACGCTCTCCTAGTGGAAGGGTGATGCTGGCATGATTTCTCCCAGGTAAAATCAGGGACATGAATTACTGCCTGCAGAGAGTTATTCATGTGAATTCCAGATCTGCAAGTCAAGCAGTAAGATTATCTGGATACTGAGAGAGCCACACTTACTACTCTGAGAGAGGCAAGAGTGAAAAAGAAAGAGGGTTGTGTAGAGCCTTCATACATAATAGGAAGGAAAATGCATAGGTAAGACTGGTCTGAGAATAGGGATGGCACAGGCCAATGTCACTTTGGGGTGATATTTTTACAGACCGGAGTTGTTAGCAGCTTAGCTGAGCTTCAGGAACTAAACTGCCAAGTATCAAAGTAACTGGAGCAGCTAGTTAAAACAAGTCACAAACAAAATGAACACTTACTGCCAGAGAAAGTGCCAGTATCACATTGTTGGAGGTTCCAAAGGATCAGATATAGATGGTGGAGGCCATCTCACAATAAGAGGTAGCCTCCAAATGTCACTGGCAGGTTTATTGATGAGGTGCAGGTAAAAGGGGGAAGACCCAGGAGTGGAAAATCTTGAGCACTGAGATAGAGTGAATAAAAGTGATTTTAACTTACAGATAAGTAGACCTCCAAATGGAGGCACCTAGGCTAGGATGCAGCTATGCGTAAAAGCAAATTTCTCCACCAGGTCTGGCAGCCAAAGCCTTTAGAATTGCCTGTAGCTGAAAAATCACACTTAGAGTTTTGGCCTGGAGAATGACTCCATTAAAATATCTCCTACATAGATCTTTGTGACAAACAGGCTGAAGCTTCTACAGAGTGTGTATGAGAGACACATATTCCTAAGGAATGAGATTTTAAATATGAAATGCTTTCTTCCTGGAGTATCACTAGGAAAATCAATCCCCTCTTTGATCTGGCATTATCCAGGAAGATTTAGGCCAAGCCTCTGAGGGGAAAAAGGTAGCCAAGAAAACCTTTGTGGATCATGTACCTTCTTCCCTTGACCAGTTCCCCTGTCACCTGAGGGACAGAAGGTGCAGTGATGCTCAGGGATGCCCAGCACTCCACAGTTCATGTTGCCACATCAAGGTTACCTCAGAAATGCTGAGCCCAAGGCAGTGCCTGCATTACATTAAGCAAAGTTGAGGACAGTTTTAGTTGAGCAATGGTTAGCTCCAGGGATTTGATTTTAGAAATGGGGTAGTGAACATCATTGGCTCTGGAGTCAGAATGACAGGTTTAGAATCCCAGTTATACTACCTACTAGCCATGTATCTTACTGTAAATTCATTAGATAAATTCTCTTTGCCTTAGTTTCTCATTTGCAGAATAACTATTAACAACACCTGTAGTTGTTTTAAAGAACCAAGTGACAGAATACATGTGAAATTCCTAGCCGAGTACCTGGCATGTAATGTGTGCCCAATGGTAGTGACAGGTATAGGTTTAGATGACTTTCTTGGCTCCTTCTCAGCTTCATGAACATTAGCCCTGAATCTAGCAGCCTAATTCCCAGAGAGAGAAGGTTTATTCTCAGTCATGGGTATTAGAGACACTTCCACTCCTGCTTGAATGTTTTTAAGGTTAAGTGTCTTGCTATGGGGTGCTTGAGTAGAAGTGCAAGGTGAAACCTGGAAAGGATTGCCCTCTTGCCTATGAGTGAAACCAGGTCTGACAGTGGCTGATACCAGGTGGTTTCTGGAAAGAAGATCAACACAGTTTGGACACTTCTTATTTGCTCTTATTCAAGGTAGCAAAAGCCTCAGAAATCATCTCCTGTCAAGAAAAAAAGAGTTCCTGTTTTCTATAGTAGTAATTGCTATTCTTTAAATTGACCCAAAACATTTTAAATTAAAAAAATCATGCTTTAGGTCTTGGTGCTATTTGTAAAGGAATAAAGTTTGTAGCCAGATCCCCCACATCATGCTTTGAATGAATGTTTAATTAAATAATACACATTGAATAATATTTTCAAAATAACAATGACTTCAAAAAACCATGAAAAAATCCTGAAAACCTTGAAAAAATTCCTTTTCTAAGTCACCAATGTTCTTTCTCATTCATGCTACTTATGAGAGTGCATTATACAGACCCGGTAACACTATTAAGTGTTAGATATTCTACTAGTTATTCCTCATGATTCTTTTCATATGTCTATGTTGAATTGGCTTGCTTACTAATAAAATAATATTCTGCTTCACTTATGTATGTATTACATACATATTCTCTTCAAGTTGGGAATTTGCATAAAATGGAAGTTTTACAAACCCATGTTACTTGGAATCACCTTAAAGGTCAGGGCTCCTGGGAACATCATTAATTCCAGTGTTCATTTTCTGTTTGTCTCAGAGCCATTGGTCCTTATGTAAACTGGGCTCCTAGTGGCCTGCTGTGGCCTGCCAGTATTCCAATGTGGATCATACAGTTCAAATGGCTTGCTATAATGACAAAAACTTCATCTGTATTGCTATATTGAGGGGTAGGGAGTGGTGAATGGTTCATTAATTGGTGGGGGGAGCTACAGAAAAGACAATATGGGGTCAGGGTATGAAGTTCCTTCTTGTCAAGTTAAGCAGTTTGTTCTTAATCCTAAAGGCAGTGGACAATAACTAGAGACTTTTGAAGGGCTGCCCATCATAAAGATGTACTTTACACTCTTCTCTTTAAAATATCTCCATATTTGCTACCAGGTATCCCTCTGTGCCTTCTTGGGGCTTTTCTTTTCTCCAATAAGCAACAGAGAACATTTTCAGTTGAGCTAAATGAAGTCTGTAAAGAACAAAGAACAAACATGGGAGCTGTCTTAGGAATTGCCATTTTGGAGACCCAGATATGAATAGAAATGAGGTAGTGCTCAAGGTATGTGAGGAAGAGTCAAAGCTTATGAAGGCTAAATGCTCTCAAGCAGACAGGTAATTTAAAGTATTTAAGAAAAGCTTTTACTGAAGTTGGAAAAGAACTTCTACAAGGGCTATGTGACTTATAGGAGGTAAATAATGTATGTACACAATAAATTATAAGACAAGGGTCTGATATGTTACCGGACACATCTTGAGTTTCTGGACACAATACAATTTCTCAATGCCAGCAGCCAAAGGGTGAAGTTCACATTCCCAGGCAGTAGCTTGAAACATTCATAAGTCCTTTTACCTTAAAGACCTCCTGGCTCCAATTTAGATGAGAACTTCCTTTGATACGTATTTCAAAGCATTTGACCACCAGCCTCTGTCCAATTGCTGTGACTCAGTTACATCTGAAATGCTGAATAAAGGTTCATTCTCTGTGCAAAAACTCTATAGTTTTCAGAACAGGAATGAGGGTTTGTCAATGGAAAAGAAGCATGAACAAGTAAAAAAATTTATTGTATTCAGATTATTGCAACAGAGGCAATTTGTCTGGCATGAGTGTCAGAGTTTCCAGGCATGGTGGATTCATGTTAGACTTATAAGGAGGAGTAGATGGTTATAGGTGATGTGATCTCATAACTGGCATTGTTTTGTCATCAGGAGGCAGTCAGTTGAAAAAGAAATATTTATGTGTGTATAGCTAGAATTTTTCTCTAGGGAGAGGGGACAAGAAAAAATTAAACTACTAATATATGAGAGAGAGAAAGAAAGAGAGAGAGAGAGAGAGAGAGAGAGAGAGAGAAAGAAAGAGAGAGAGAGGAAGAGGAAATGAAGAGGGTTTGGTGCCTTACACTTTCATAGGTAAACAAGAGATTTATCTGCAAGTCTTATCTAAGTCATATGGGAAAGGGTGGTCCTTTATAGAATTCCTACTAATGCCAAACGCCGGAGGATTTCAGAAAACAAAAGCCCAGAAGATTACTCTGTTTTTCAGAAGCATCTGATTCAGGTAAAGTTGTCAGAGATTATGAATTTATATCTATCCCCAGTGTAAAGAAAGGAAGCTGCATGTTCTGAAAGAAGTTGGTATGCAAATATCCCCACCTCCAATATTAAAACCAGTTAATTTACAGAGCTTAAGACATAAAATTCCTGCCTTCACCATACAGGTCCCATTAATAAATAGGTAGTGGTGGATGCCAGAGTAACCTGGGAAGCAGGTGCCCCATGGCAAGGGGGGCATGACATGCTCCTCAGCTCCATATGTGTGAACATGATACAACTACTGAAGGGAGCGCCACTCTTTCAGAGACAATAGAACATCAGATTTTAAAGTAAAATCTAATTTTTAAAATTGAAGCTAAAATAAGTTTTAGAAAAACTTGAATTTTGAAGGAATGTATAGGAGGCCATTGATTTAGACTGAGCTCCTTCTCTAGACTCAACAAACCAAACCAAAATGAAGTTACTCATACTTAAGTTACATATCACCAAGCCAAAACTAAATTGTTTAGTTTTTATTATTATTATTACTATTATTATTTCAGTTCATTGCACACAAATGGAGTACAACTATCATTTTCTTGTTATACACAAAGTAGAATCATACAATTTGCCTATTCATACATATACATAGGCTAAAGATGTTTATCTCATTCTATTACCTTTCCTTCCCCACTCCCTCACCACCCCTCAGTTTCCTCTATACAATCCATCCCTTCTCCATTCTTCCCATACCTCTCCCACCCCCACTATGTGTCGTCAACCATTTATAAGAGAAGTCATTTGGCCTTTGGTTTTTGGGACTGGCTTATGTCACTTAACATGATACTCTCCAGCTCCATCCATTTACCTGCAAATATCATAATTTTATTCTTCTTTATAGCTGAATAATATTCCATCGTGTACATATACCACAGTTTTTTATCCATTCATCTATGAAGGGCATCTAGGTTGGTTCCACACTCTCGCTATATTGAATTGGGTTGCCGTAAACATTGATGTGGCTGCATCACTGTTCTATGCTGATTTTAAGTCCTTTGGGTATAGGACAAGGAGTGGGATAGCTGGGTCAAATGGTGGATCCATTCCATGTTTTCTGAGGAAACTCCACACTGCTTTCCAGAGTGGCTGCACCAAATTGCAACCCCACCAGCAACGTATGAGAGCACCTTTTTCCCCACAACCTCACAAATACCTATTGTTGATTGTATTCCTGATAACAGCCGTTCTAATTGGGGTGAGATGAAATCTTAGGGTAGTTTTGCATTTCTCTTATTACTAGAGATGTTGAACATTTTTTCATATATCTGTTGATTGCCTGTAGATCCTATTCTGTGAAGTGTCTGCTCATTTCCTCAGCCCATTTATTGATTGGGTTATTTGTATTCTTGGGGTAAAGATTCTTGAGTTCTTTATATATTCTGGAGATTAGTGCTCTGTCTGACGTGTGCATGGCAAAGATTTTCTTCCACTCCCAATCGATCTTCACATTGCCATTTCCTTTGCTGAGAAATAGCTTTTTAGTTTGAATCTATCCCAATTATTGATTCCTGCTTTTATTTCTGTGCTTTGGGAGTCATGTTAAGGAAGTCTGGTCCTAAGCCAATATGATGAAGATTTGGACCTACTTTTTCTTCTATTAGGTGCAAGGTCTCTGGTCTAATTTCTAGGTCCTTGATCCTAGAAATCCATTTTGATCCATTTTGAATTGAGTTTTGTGCAAGGTGAGAGATGTGGGTTTAGTTTCAACTTGCTGCATATGGATTTCCAGTTTTCCCAGCACCATTTGTTGAAGAGGCTGTCTTTTCTCCATTATATGTTTTTGGCTCCTTTGTCAAGTATGAGATAACTGTATTTATGTGGATTCATCTCTGTGTCCTCTATTCTGTACCATTGTTCTACCTGCCTATTTTGGTGCCAATACCATGCTGTTTTTGTTACTATTGCTCTGTCGTATAGTTGAAGATCTGGTATTGTGATACCCCCTGCTTCGCTCTTCCTGCTAAAGATTGCTTTAGCTACTCTAGGTCTCTTATTCCTCCAAATGAATTTCATGATTGCTTGCTCTATTTCTATGAGGTCTGTCATTGGGATTTTAATTGGAATTGCATTGAATTTGTATAGCGCTTTTGGAAGTATGGCCATTTTGACAATATTAATTCTGCCTATCCAAGAACATGGGAGATCTTTCCATCTTCTAAGGTTTTCTTTAATTTCTTTCTTTAGTGTTCTGTAGTTCTCACTGTAGAGGTCTTTAACCTCTTTTGTTAAATTGACTCCCAGGTATTTTATTTTTTTTGAGGCTCTTGTGAATGGGGTAGTTTTCCTAATTTCTCTTTCAGAGGATTCATCACTTATGAATAAGAATGCATTAGATTTATGAGTGTTGATTTTATATGCTGCTACTTTCCTGAATTCATTTATGAGTTCTAGAAGTTTTCTGGTGAAATTTTTCTGCTCCTCTAAATATATAATCATATCATCTGCAAATAGTGATAATTTAAGTTCTTCTTTTCCTACTCGAATCCCTTTTATCTCTTCAGTCTGTCTAATTGCTCTAGCTAGAATTTCAAGGACGATGTTGAATAGAGGTAGTGAAAGAGGGCATCCCTGCCTTATTCCAGTTTTTAGATGGGATGCTTTCAGTTTTTCTCCATTTAGAGTGATGTTGGCTGTGGGCTTAGCATAGATAGCCTTTACAATGTTGAGGTATGTTCCTACTATCCCTATTTTTGCTAGTGTTTTGAGCATGAAGGGGTGCCATATTTTATCGAATGCTTTTTCTGCATCAACTGAAATAATCATGTGGTTCCTAACTTTAAGCCTGTTGATGTGGTGAATTACATTGATGTATTTCCAGATGTTGAACTAACCTTGCATCCCTGGGATGAAACCCACTTGATCATGGTGCATTATCTTTTTAATATGTTCTTGTATGCGATTTGCTAAAATTTTGTTAAGGATTTTTGCATCTATGTTCATTAGGGATATTGGTCCGAAATTTTCTTTCCTTGATGGGTCTTTGTCTGGTTTTGGTATCAGAGTAATATTAGCTTCATAGAATGAGTCTGGAAGTGTTCCCTCCTCTTCTATCTCATGAAATACTTTGAGGAGTTTTGGAATGAGTTCTTCTTTGAAGGTCTTGTAGAACTCAGCTGAGAATCCATCTGGCCCTGGACTTTTCTTGGCAGGTAGATTCTTGATGACTTCTTCTATTTCATTGCTTGAAATTGGTCTATTTAAATTGTGTATGTCCTCCAGATTCAGTTTGGGTGGGTCATATGTCTCTAGAAACCTATCAATGTCTTTGAGATTTTCTATTTTGTTGGAGTATAGATTTTCAAAATAGATTCTAATTCTGTTTTGTATTTTGATAGTGTCCATCATGATAGTTCCTTTTTCATCTCAAATTTTAGTAATTTGAGTTTTCTCTCTCTCCTTCTCTTTGTTAGTGTGGCTAAGGGTTTATCAATTTTTTTTTTTTTTAGTTTTTTAAAGAACCAACTCTTTGTTTTGTTAATTTTTTGAATAGTTTCTTTTGTTTCAATTTCATTGATTTCAACTCTGATTTTAATTATTTCCTATCTTCTACCACTTTTGGTGCTAATCTGTTCTTATTTTTCTAGGTCTTTGAACTGTATTGTGAGGTCATTTATTTGTTTACCTTTCATTCTTTTATTGAGTGCGCTCCAAGCAATGAATTTTCCTCTTAGTACTGCTTTCATGGTGTCCCAGAGATTTTGTTATGTTGTATCATTGTTCCGGTTACCTCTATGAATTTTTTTATTTCCCCCCTGATGTCTTCTGTTATCCATACATCATTCAATAATGTATTATTTAATCTCCAGGTGTTAGAATAGTTTCTGTTTTTTATTTTATTATTGATTTCTAATTTCATTCTGTTATGATCTGACAAAATGCAAGGTATTATCTACCTTTTTGTATTTGCTAAGAGTAGCTTTGTGGCATAATATACGGTCTATTTTAGAGAAGGTTCCATGTGTTGCTGAGAAGAAAGTGTATTCACTTGTTGCTGGATGGAATAGTCTATAAATGTCTGTTAAGTCTAAATTATCAATTGTGCTATTGAGATCTATGGTTTCTTTGTTCAATTTTTGTTTGGATGATCTGTCCAGCAGTGAGAGAGGTGTATTAAAGTCACCTAGTATTATTGTGCTTTGGTCTATTTGGTTCCTGAAATTGAGGAGGATTTGTTTAACATAAATGGATGCACTATTGTGTGGGGCATAAATATTTATGATTGTTATGTCTTGCTGATTTATGCTTCCCTTGAGCAGTATGAAATTACCTTCTTTATCCTTTCTGACCAACTTTGGCTTAAAGTCTGCTTTATCTGAAATGAGAATGGAGATCCCCACTTTTTAACTGAGTCCGTGAGCATGGTATGTTTTCTCCCATCCTTTCACTCTTAGTAGGTGGATGTCCTTTTCTATGAGATGAGTATCTTGAAGGCAGCATATTGTTGGGTCTTTCTTTTTAATCCAATCTGCTAGTCTATGTCTTTTGATCGATGAGTTTAGGCCATTTACATTCAGGGTTATTATTGAGATATGACTTGTATTTCCTGCCATTTTAGCTTTTTTGGGGTTTTTAGCTTAACTTTGTTTCTCCTTTGATTGACTCTTTCTTTAGGGTAATTCCTCCCTATGTTGACTGAGATTGTTGTTTTTCATTTCTTCCTTTACGAATATTTTGTTGAGAATGTTCTGTAGGGCAGGCTTTCTCTTTGTGACTTCTTTAAGCTTTTGTTTATCATGGAAGGATTTTATTTCGTCATCAAATCTGAAGGTAAGTTTTGCTGGGTATAAGATTCTTGGTTGGCATCCGTTTTCTTTCAGAGCTTGAAATATGTTGTTCCAGGCCCTTCTTGCTTTTAGGGTCTGGACTGAGAAAACTGCTGATATCCATATTGGTTGCCCCCTGTATGTAATCTGATGCTTTTCTCTTGCAGCCTCTAAAATTCTATCTTTGTTTTGTATGTTACTTTCATTATAATGTGCCTCAGTGTGGATCTGTTGTAATTTTGTGCATTTGGTGACCTGTAAGCCTCTTGTATTTGATTTTCCATTTCATTCATCATATTAGGGAAATTTTATGATATTATTTCATTGAACAAATTATTCATTCCTTTGGTTTGTATCTCTTTGCCTTCCTCAATCCCAATAATTCTTAAATTTGATCTTTTCATGATTTTCCATAGTTCTTAGAAGTTCTCTTCATGATTCTTTACCATCTTCTCTGTTTGGTTGACTTTGTTTTTAAGATTAAATATTTTGTCTTCATTGTCTGAGGTTCTGTCTTCCAAGTGATCTAGTCTGTCAGTTATGTTTTACATTGAGTTTTTAATTTGGTTTATTGTTTCTTTCAAGGATTTCTGATTAGTTTTTTTCAGAACTTCTATCTCTTTATTGAAATGGTTTTTTGCTTCCTGCATTTGCTTTATTAGCTGATTATTCATAGCCTGAATTTGCTCTCTCATCACATCATTTGCTTCTTGGATCATTTAATTATGTACATTCTGAACTCCCTTTCTGACATTCCTTCTACCTTGTTGTCACTGGGTTCTATTGATTTAGCATCTAGGTTTGTTTGGGACACTTTTTTCCCTTGTTTTCTCATGTTGCTCATGTATCTTCCCCTCCTACAGGGCAAATCAGAGGTATCGCAGTTTCCCTTTAAAGACATTGTGTCCCTGCAGATTTTCAATATCTCACCTTGAAGAATTAATATTAGCAACACACCATATAAACAATATGTATCCTTAATCCATATATACCCTATTTAAACTGTTGTCATAATATACAGAGATGGGTTCACCTTATTATCTACAGCAAAACCAATAGGTTTGCAATATGGAACACAATTTCAAATGGAGGAAAAAGAGGATGAGGAGGGGTGTAGAATATAATGTTAATGAGATAGGAAGTGAGTCTGTAGAGGTACTATGTCATAGCAATAGTGAAAGCGGGATTAAAAGAAATAGGTTGTCAGCATGAGAAAAGAGAGTCTCCAAGGAAACAGATAAATAAGAGGATGATAGAGTGATAAGAATATTAATAAAAAGAAAAAAGTGGGAATATAGTAGGTATAATAGGAATAATCATATTACTATTTTTAAAAAAGTTCTGCAATAAAATTATACTGTACTGTTCAAACCTCCTATTTTTCAGTAGTCTGTTGTCTGAGAGGTGCTTGATAATGCAGTGCTCAGGCCTGCGGGTAAGCTTGAGTGGCAGGGAAGTTTCAGTGGCTGGTGCTCTGTGCTCCTCCCGGCTGGGTCTCTAAATTGTTTAGTTTTTTGGAAAGAAATAAGGAGCAAGAGAGATTGTTACACAGCAGAATTCTGCTATGAAACTGAGGCAGCAGCAAAGACTTCCCTTCACCTGAATTCTTGCAATTGTGCCAGAAAGAATGCAGATATGTAACTCAAAATAAATGTCATGTGTTTATTAGAAGGCATAGGAGGGCTGGGGATATAGCTCAGTTGGTAGAGTGCCTGCCTTGCAAGCCCAGGGCCCTGGGTTCAATCCCTAGCATCGCAAAACAAAACAAAAAAAGGCATAGGAAAACAGAAAAAGAGATACACTTAAGGGAGAATGGGCTCTCTTCGAAGGACAGTATGCCCCTCCAGCTCTACAGTTTTATTGGAGGTTCCAAAGAATCCAGCCCAGGTTTACCTTGGACTTTTGACTGATGGCATACAAACTGCATGGACTGTCTCCAAGAAAGGATGGTGTGGTGCTCATAGAGAGTTTTTAAGGAAATTGAGTCCCACTACCTCAACTTCTTACCCCTTAATAAATTTATGACCCTTCCAATAAATCTCAGCCAGCTTTCCTTGTGTTTTAATGTTTTTGTTGCCAGGGTGATTGGAGGTTTTGACATAGTTTTGGTGAAAATGGAGGTTGCAGGCAAACTGGTATGGTGTGACATGATCTTGAAATAATAGTTTTTCTTGAGGGAATGTAATTATGGTTGGGGCAGGTTTTAACATACTAAGCCCCTATCTTCCAGGTGCTTCTCTGTCAGAAAGTCTCCCTGTGGTTTTCAGTTGCCCTTCTTTGTCCTTTCCCTGCTCACCAATTTCATGACTGACTAATTACCTAAGGAGAGAAAGTCAAAGTTTGTAAACAGGTCAGTTTTAGCCAGCATGAGAAGCAAGTCTCTTCTCTTTTAACTTCCATAAGTGAAGTGACTTTGAAACAACCAATTCACTTTGTATTCTTTGTTTCTGCTTTCTTAAGCCCTTTTCTTTCTGTAAGTTAACCCCTCTACTCAGGTTCATTAGAACATCCATTCTATTTTATAGGAGTGTAACAGGAACTTAACTTTTAGACTTTGCTAAAAGCAGTGACTCTTTACTTAGACCTGCACATGCCCAATGATTAACTAAAAGCAGGATAAAGCTTAGCATCTCTGCCTTAATTTTATATCTGTCTCCTTTATTACCTTTAATTTTGTTAACGGCTCAGCTTTGTATGTAGACTTGCAAATCATAAAAGGAGTATTCATCTAATATATTGATAATTCAAGGTTTATTAGCCCCAAATTTACCTAACATGTCATTTCCATTCAAGACCGAGGCAAGATTCCCAGGGACATTCAATTGTCAACTTTGATAGCATCTTGTATCAGACCACTGGAGTGGTGTCTCCAATCATTGCCCTACAACTTCTAGGAAGAGAAGTGCCCTGCAGATATATTACCCCATGATGAGACTGTCTCCCTAAGCAGGAAAACTTATTTCATGGGAACTGAATTGCCCTTTCCCAGGATCCCAATTCTGATAGATAAACATCCTGAAAAACAAATGGACTTCATCCCCTCAAGTGATAAGTTCTTCCCCAGAGCTACCTAAAGGAACCAGGAGTGAGGTAAGTATAAACCAAAATATAATTGGACAGACACTGCTTAATTATGCATACCTTTTGTCCCCTGTCCCAATTCTTCCTCTATTTAAATATAAAGTTCATGTCAACACCCCAAGACAAGGCTGAGATGCATAATCTCATTCTGTTTTCCCAATTTGGCCATATTTATTAATGTTCCTTTCCAGTTATTTGTGATTTTTGTAGCAAGTGGCTGGATATGATTTGTTGTACTCCCTCAGAGTCAGACCTCAGGTCTAGGACCCTGGTAACAGGAAATATTGTCTGATTGAAGTGTTGCAAATAAAAGCTGATCAGATGAACTAAATTTGTTGTAATTTTGTCATTTTACACACATGAGAAAACTATAGACTCTAATTTATAAACTCCCATCTAGATGTTTCCCAGTTACAAACTCACATGTTCTTATTTAACTCCTTACAATAACCCATAAGGAGGACATAGCAGCAATTCTTACATTTTATTGTGCAGAGAACCAGTTCTAAAGAGGTTGAATGAATTGATAGGGTTATTCATTTGGTAAGTTGCATAGCTCAAGTTGGAAACCAGCAGTCAGTGTCTATAGCTGCTCTTAATATTTACCACAACACCTCCCTAGAGTCTTACTTCTTCTATTAATAGAAAATTTAATAGTCCTCATTGTATTTTTCAATTATAAAACACTGGGCAGCTTCTCCAATTAAATTTGCAATTCCAAGGAAGACTTTAGCAGGTTTGTAAGTTACATTCCGCCTGATTTTAGAAAATTAGCTTTTATATTCATCTTAAAATTGTTGGTTGATTTTTTATAAACTGATATCACCTTCTGGTGCAGAATCTAAAATGAAAATAAGGACTTTAAGAATGATGAAGATGAAGAAAAGTACAAAAAAGGAATTGTTTTTCTGTTAAATTTTTGGCCAAAGAGCAAGACAAAATCAATTATAAATAACAATGGTTTTAACTCATTGAGTTAGCTTCTACTTTATAGTCAAGATAAAAATCAAATTATAATTATCTAGAGATAGAATAAATTTTAATTTCCAGAAGGTCCCATTTGGCAGTCACATAGGTAATAGCTTCTGTCAGAACTCAGAACACAATACTCAAGGCAAAGGACCTTTGGCATGCTGAGTGCATTGAACTAAAGGGCATTGGAAGGCCTTAGAAGAATGATGTCTCTAACCTTCCCTGTCTTCATATCTCTTATCCTTCTTTCTACCCTGAAGTGAATCATAATAGCTAAAATTTCTCTTCTCCAAAGTTGGTCATAGACACTAAAACTCCTACCCATGAAGCCAGACATAAAACCTGGAAAGATCATTCCCCTCTTTCTCACTTCTTCCTTGAAGGTCTGTGTTCTAGAGGGTTCATGATTGGGAAACTGGGGAGGCTACACAGGGAGGGCAAGAAGAATGTGAGCAGACAGACCTTGCCTGTACCTGTCAGTCTATTACCATTAGATCAAACTCTTTTGTCTAATACCTGTTGATATAGCAGTCCATTCTTCATTGAACTCAAATATAAAATCAACAATTTTATCAGGTTTTTAGGCATTAATTTCTAAAGTCCTTGAGTCATGTAAAAATTCAAGCAAATAAATTCATTTTGATTTTCTTTTGTTAACCAGTCACTCATTATTGGTGTGAGAGCCAGGACCTTTATATTTGTTAAGTTTGGTATCACATCATTGCCCACTACACTTCTCAGGTAGTTACCTGATTTATGTTGTCTCTTAGAAATGTCAGCTATTAAACCAAACTGTTGAGGCTGAAAAATCTCTGAAATAAAATGTGTGATTAGACATTCAAAATCAGGCTCAGAAACTTAGCAAAACCCTGTCTCAAAAATTAAAAAAAACATACTTCCACACTGGGGAGGCCTACTCTGAGACCCAGGCCCATCCCAGCCTGGTCCCAGCCTGGCCCCAGCCTGCAGTCGAGTGCCTGGGCAGTGGTTGGCCATCTATCAACATGTGCGGATGCCTCTTCCCACTAGTGGGATTACACCCCACTAGGAGGTCACCATACCCAGAGGGGCAGCACCCTTCTTGGGATACTGCATTATCAAGTTCCTCCCAGGCATCAGACTACTGACGACTAGAAGGTGAGGTATTGGAAACCTGCAGGGACACTATAAGTTTATAAGGGGGAAACTGCAATACCTCAGAGTTGCACTGCTAGAGGGGAAGATTCATGAGCAACATGAGAAAACAAGGGAAGAAAGTGTCCCAAACAAACCTAGATACTATATCAATAGAATCCAATGACAGCATGACAGAAGAAACATCAGAAAGGTAGTTCAGAATGCACATAATTAAAATGATCCGAGAAGCAAACGATGTGATGAGAGAGCAAATGCAGGCTATGAATAATCAGCTAATAGAGCAAATGCAGGAAGCAAAAAATCATTTCAATAAAGAGAGAGAAGTTCTGAAAAAAAACTAATCAGAAGTCCTTGAAATGAAGGAAACAATAAACCAAATTAAAAACTCAATAAAAAGCATAACTAACAGAGTAGATCACTTGGAAGACAGAACCTCAGATAATGAAGACAAAATATTTAATCCTGAAAACAAAGTTGACTAAACAGAGAAGATGGTAAGGAATCATGAACAGAACTTCCAAGAACTATGGGAAATCATGAAAAGACCAAATTTAAGAATTATTGGGATTGAGGAAGGCACAGAGATACAAACCAAAGGAATGGATAATCTATTTGATGAAATAACATCAGAAAATTTCCCAAATCTGAAGAATGAAATGGAAAATCAAATACAAGAGGCTTACAAGACACCAAATGTACAAAACTACAACAGATCAACACTAAGGCACATTATAATGAAAGTATCTAACATACAAAATAAAGATAGAATTTTAACGGCTGTGAGAGAAAAAAACATCTTATTACATGCAAGGGGAAACCAATATGGTTCTCAGCAAATTTCTCTACACAGACCCTAAAAGCAAGAAGAGCCTGGGACAATATATTTTAAGCTCTGAAAGAAAATGGATGCCAACCAAGAATCTGACAGCCAGCAAAACTTACCTTCATATTTGAAGATGAAATAAAATCCTTCCATGATAAACAAAAGCTAAAAGAATTTACAAATAGAAAGCCTGCCCTACAGAACATTCTCAGCAAAATATTCCATGAGGAAGAAATGAAAAACAACAATGTAAGTCAGCATAGGAAGGAACTACCCTAAAGGAATAGCAAAATAAAGGAGAAAGCAAATCAAGTTAAAACCAAAAATTAGCCAAATGACTGGGAATACAAATCATATCTCAATAATAACCCTGAATGTTAATGGCCTAAACTCAACAATCAAAAGACATAGACTGGCAGATTGGATTAAAAATAAAGACCCAACAATATGCTGCCTCCAAGAGATGTATCTCATAGAAAAAGTTACCCATAGACTAACAGTGAAAGGATGGGACAAAATATACCACGCACACAGACTCAGTAAAAAAGGAGGGGTTTCCATCCTCATATCAGATAAAGCGAACTTCAAGCCTAAATTAGTTAGAAGGGATAAGAAGGATATTTCATACTGCTTAAGGGAAGCATAAATCAGCAAGACACAACAATCATAAATATTTTTGCCCCAGACAATGGCACATCCATGCACATCAAATTCTTCTCAATGCCAGGAACCAAATAGACCACAACACAATAACCCTGGGGGACTTTAACACACCTCTTTCACCAAGGGACAGAGCCTCCAAGCAAAAATTGAACAAAGAAACCATAGATCTCAATAACAATGGATAATTTAGACTTTACAGACATACACAGAATATTCCATCAATTAGCGAATATAATTCTCAGCAGCTCATGGATCCTTCTCTAAAATAGGCCATATGCTATGCCACAAAGCTACTCTTAGCAAATACTAAGAGAGATACTATTTTGTATTCTATCAGATCATAATGGAATGAAATTAGAAATCAATGATAAAATAAAAAACAGAATCTACTCCAACACCTGGAGATTAAATAATATGCTATTGAATGATGCATGGATAAAAGAAGACATCAGGGAAGAGATAAAAAAAAATTCTTAGAGATAAGTGAGAACAAAGATACAACATATCAAAATCTCTGGGACACCATGAAAGCAGTACTAAGAGGAAAATTCTTTGCAGGGAGTGCATTCAATAAAAGAATGAAAAGTCAACAAATAAATGATCTCATATTACAATTCAAGTCCCTAGAAAAGGAAGAACAAATCATCACCAAAAGTGGTAGAAGACAGGAAATAATTAAAATAAGAGCTGAAATCAATGAAATTGAAACAAATTAAACAATTCAAAAAATTGACCAAACAAAAAGTTGATTCTTTGAAAAAATAAAATTGATAAACCCTTAGCCACACTAATGAAGAGAAGGATAGAGAAAACTCAAATGACTAAAATTTGTGGTAAAAAGGAAATATCACGACAGACATTATTCAAACACAAAACATAATTAGAAGCTACTTTGAAAATCTGTACTCCAACAAAATAGAAAATCTCAAAGACATAAACAGGTTCCTAGAGGCATATGAGCCACTCAAACTGATTCTGGAGGACATACACAATTTCAATAGATCAGTTTCAAGCAATGAAATAGAAGAAGTCATCAAAAGCCTACCAACAAAGAAAAGTCCAGGACCAGATGGATTCTCAGCTGAGTTCTACAAGACTTTTGAAAGAAGAGCTCATTCCAATACTTCCCAAAGTATTCCATGAAATAGAGGAGGAGGGAACCTTGCCAAGCTCATTCTGTGGAACTAATATCACCCTGACACCAAAACCAGACAAAGACACAACTAGAAAAAAAAATTTCAGACCAATATCCCTAGTGAACATAGATGCAAAAAATTCTTTAAAAAATTTTAGCAAATCACATAACAAAAGATGTGAAAGACCTCTACATTGAGAACTACAGAACACTAAAGAAAGAAGTTAAAGAGCATCTGAGAAGATGGAAAGATCTCCCATGTTCTTGGATAGGCAGAATTAATATTGTCAAAATGGCCATACTTCCAAAAATGCTATACAAATTTAATGCAATTCCAATTAAAATCCCAATGATGGACCTCATGGAAATAGAGCAAGCAATCATGAAATTCATTTGGAGGAATAAGAGACCCAGAATTGCTAAAGCTATCCTTAGCAAGAAGAGCGAAGCAGGGGGTTTCACAATACCAGACCTCCAACTATATTACAGAGCAATAGTGATAAAAACAGCATGGTATTGGTACCAAAATAGACAGGTAGATCAATGGTACAGAATAGAGGACACAGAG
>JAJEJO010046665.1:143785-159516 GCA_020662805.1 Glaucomys volans
CAGGTAGATCAATGGTACAGAATAGAGGACACAGAGACAAACCCAAATAAGTACAGGTATCTCATACTTGACAAAGGAGGCAAAAACATGCAATGGAGAAAAGACAGCCTCTTCAACAAATGGTGCTGGGAAAAATGGAAATCCATATGCAGCAAAATGAAACTAAACCCATATCTCTCACCCTGTACGAAACTCAACTCAAAGTGGATCAAGGACCTAGAAATCAGGCCAGAGACTCTGCACCTAATAGAAGAGAAAATAGGTCCAAATCTTCATCATGTTGGCCTAGGACCAGATTTCCTTAACATGACTCCCAAAGCGCAAGAAATAAAAGTATGAATAAATGATTGGGATAGAGTCAAACATAAAAAACATTTTAAAAAGATAGGCACTATGATCAAGTGGATTTCATCCCAGGGATGCAAGGTTGGTTCAACATCCAGAAATCAATAAATATAATTCACCACATCAACAGACTTAAAGTTAAGAATCACATGATTATTCCAATAGATGCAGAAAAGCATTTGATAAAATACAGCACCCCTTCATGCTCAAAACACTAGAAAAAAATAGGAATAGTACGAACATTCCTTAACATTGTAAAGCTATCTATGCTAAGCCCACAGTCAACATCATTGTAAATGGAGAAGAGCTGAAAGCATTCCCCCTAAAAACAGGGACAAGGCAGATGCCCTCTTTCACCACTTCTATTCAACATTGTCCTTGAAACTCTAGCCAGAGCAATTAGACAGACCAAAGAAATTAAAGGGATATGAATAGGAAAAGAAGAGCTCAAGATATCCCAATTTGCTGATGACATGATTCTCTATTTAGAGGAGCCAAGAAATTCCACCAGAAAGCATCTAGAACTCATACATGATTTCAGTAAAGTAGCAGGATATAAAATCAATGCTCATAAATCAAATGCATTTTTATTCATAAGTGATGAATCCTCTGAAAGAGAAATTAGGAAAACTACCCCATTCACAAGAGCCTCAAAAAAAACTAAAATACTTGGGAATCAATCTAACAAAAGAGGTGAAAGACCTCTACAGTGAGAACTACAGAACACTAAAGAAAGAAATTAAAGAAAATCTTAGAAGATGGAAAGATCTCCCATGTTCTTGGATAGGCAGAACAAATATTGTCAAAATGGTCATACTACCAAAAGTGCTATACAAATTCAATGCAATTCCAATTAAAATCCCAATTATGGACCTCATAGAAATAGAGCAAGCAATCATGAAATTCATTTTGAAGAATAAGAGACCCAGAATAGCTAAAGCAATCCTTAACAGGAAGAGCGAAGCAGGGGGTATCACAATACCAGACCTTCAACTATACTACAGAGCAATAGTCACAAAAATGGCATGGTATTGGCACCTAAATAAACAGGTAGATCAATGGTACAGAATAGAGAACACAGAGACAAACCCGCATAACTACAGTTTTCTCATGCTAGACAAAGGTGCCCAAAACATACAATGGAGAAATGATAGCCTCTTCAACAAATGGTGCTGGGAAAACTGGAAATCCATATGCAGTAAAGCAAAACTAAACCCCTATCTCTCACCCTGCAGAAAACTCAGCTCAAAATGGATCAAGGACCTGAGGATTAGACCAGAGACCCAGAACCTAACAAAAGAAAAAGTAGGTCCAAATCTTCATCCTGTCATCTTAGGACCAGACTTCCTTAACATGACTCCCAAAGCACAAGAAATAAAAGCAGGAACCAATAATTGGGATAGATTCAAAGTAAAAAGGTTTTTCTCAGCAAAGGAAACAATCAGCAATGTGAAGAGAGAGGCTACAGAGTGGGAGAAAATCTTTGCCACACACACTTCAGATAGAGGACTCATTTCCAGAATCTATAAAGAACTCAAGAAACTTTACCCCAAGAATACAAATAACCCAATCATTAAATCAGCTAAGGAAATGAGCAGACACTTCACAGAAGAAGATCTACAAGCAATCAACAGATATATGAAAAAACGTTCGAAATCCCTAGTAATAAGAGAAATGCAAATCAAAACTAACCTAAGATTTCATCTCACTCAAATTAGAATGTCTATTATAAAGAATAGAAGCAACAATAGGTGTTGGTGAGGATGTGGGGAAAAGGTACACTCATATATTGCTGGTGGGGTTGCAAACTGGTGCAGCCACTCTGGAAAGCAGTGTGGAGATTCCTTAGAAAACTTGGAATGGATCCACCATTTGACTGAGCTATTCCACTCCTTGTCCTATACCCAAAGGACTTAAAATCAGCATACTACAGGGATGCAACCACATTAATGTTCATAGCTGCTCGATTCACAATAGCTGGATTGTGGAGCCAACCTAGATGCCCTTCAATAGATGAATAGATAAAGAAACTATGGTATATATACACAATGTAATATTATTCAGCCATAAAGAAGAATAAAATTTTGGCATTTGCAGGTAAATGGATGCAGTTGGAGAATATGCTAAGTGAGATAAGCCAATCCCCAAAAACCAAAGGCCAAATGATCTCTCTGATAAGTGGATGATGGTACATAATGTGGGTGGGAGGGAGGAAAATATGGAGGAAAGAATGAAGGAAGGATGGATTGCAGAGGAAAACCTGGATTGTGACCAGGGTGGGTGAAGAAAAATTAACAGAATGAAACAAATATGACTACCCTTTGTACATTGTATGATTATGCAAATTATGTGACTCTCTTTGTGTATAACCAGAGTAACAACAGTTGTACTCCTTTTGTGTACAATGAATCAAGTTAAATAAAGTTAAATAAAATAAGTTAAATAAAAAATAAAAAATTAAATAAAAATTAAAAAAAATTAATAACATTTGAATAAAATGAAAAAAAATTAAAAAAGGTAAAAGAAATAAAAAGGTATTATTACACATTCTCACCAGAAAGAAAGGACTAGGTCCTGGGAAATATTCCCACAACTACTAGCAGCAAGGCCATGTAGCAGTTGGAAAAATGTCTGTTGGAACAAATAAAACAGCATTTTTTAAACAGTGAAAATATTGAAAGAAAAGCATAATCTTTGGCTATAGATGAGAGGCTATAGAATCTACATTTGCAAATTACACAAATCAGAGAAAGCTTTGGAAAAGGAAAACAGTTCATAAGTATAAGTAATTATTCTTCTGGATTTGTTGAGATGTACGATGGATTCAGTTGTGCCTAGAGGTTCATGATGGGATTTGATTTTTTCTACAAACTCAGGAATGTGGAATGGTATTTTGTTCTTGACCCATAGTTTATTAACTAATTAACCTCCCTCTGTTCCTCCTCCCCTCCATCCTCTGATCCTCATAATTAAATTTAGGATATCTCAGAATTTTTCTTATCATTTCCTCCTTTTCATTATGATATTTCAGAGAAAGCATCACTGATGAATGCCTATGTTATATTTGCAAGTCAAGGTGAATTAGCCCTTTTATGATCAGGGTATATTCTATTTTGCTAGAAAAGCTTATTCTTAGGAGGTCAAGTCCCATGTAGGGGGCAGAGAAACCATAGCTAATGATAATGAGATATCTTTTAACCTTTTTTTATGGGCAAGAAGAGGGTGGTAGTGAGAAAGGGGGTGGAAGAAAACACAATTAGTCACAATTGGGGACTTTTAGGTTATTTTTGTTTATTTTTGTTTTTATTCCTGAAAGTGGCTTCCTCTAAAAAGGTATAGATAGCTCGTTCCATCCAGCAAGTAAAGCGTGAAGACTGGAATTCAGCATATTTATTTGCATAATTTGGGAAAACCCAAAAGGTATAGTTTGGATCTGGAATGTCCCCTAAATCATGCCCCCCAGTTCCTCAGTGTTCAGAGGTAAGGCTTTTGGGAAGTGACTAGAGCACAAAAACTCTGATCTCATCAATGGATTTCCCCATGGATGATTTCATAATCTGATAGCATTACTAAGAGATGTCAGAAAGTGTAGAAGGTGGATCTACCTGAGGAATTGGGTCCTTGGGGACAAGCCACTGCAAACTATATTTTGTTCCTGGCTCCTTCCTCTCTCTCTGATTCCTAGCTGTCATGAAGAGAGAAGCTCTGTCCACCATGTTTTCTGCACTGTGATTTTGCCTCACAGCAGTAGGGTCATCCAACCATGGAATGAAACTTCAGAAACGATGAGCCCAAAGCTAATCTTTCTTCCTCTAAGTTGTTTTTTCACAGTGACAAAAAGCTGATTAACACATAACACATAAAGATAAATGCTTTCAAACCATAAAAAATGCAACCAACCAATTAAACCAACTTGTAATTTCTTTTTTTTCCTTTATTTTTTTTACACTGTAAGATTACATTTATATGCAACATTCCTTTTTTTGTGCACAAATGGGGTACAACTTTTCATTTCTATGGTTGTACCAACTTGTTATTTCTTAAACAGGGTGAACCAAGTTTGGTTGGTAAACAGTTATGGCTTGGATATGCAGTGTCCTCCGAAGACTTGTGCATTAAGAGCTTTGTCTCCAGTGCAGTAATGTTCAGAATTGGGCTTTGGGGAAATGATTTGATCATGGGAACCTAACTTCATCAATGGGTGAATCAATTAAAGGATTCATAGCTGAAAGGACTATTGGGAAGGCATGGAATCTATAGGAAGTGGTACCTAGTTGAAGGTAGTGGGTCCTTGGGGATATGCCATTGGGGATGTATTTTTTACTCTGACTCTTTCCTCTCTCTGATTCCCACATGTCATGAGGTTAGCAGCTTTCCTCTGCTACACTCTTCTGATGTTCTGTCTTGCCCTAGTCAAAAGAAATAGAATCAGGTATTCACGAACTGAAACATCTGAAACTATGAGTCAAAATAAATCTTTCTTCCTTTAAGTTGTTTTTCTCAGGTGTTTTGTCAGAGAAATGAAAACTGGTTATGCATCAGCTGAACAAATCATGTGGAGGACTAGTTTTTATTAAAATATTTTTTAGTTGCCAATGGATCTTTTTTTTAAAATTTGTATGTGGTGCTAAAAAATGAACCTAGTGCCTCACACATGCTAGGCAAGCACTCTACCACTGAACTACAACCTGAGGACTAATTTTTCTTACATCTTATAGTTAGTGGACATTTTGGGTAATTCTCTGTACATATGTCTCTACATCTCTCAAAGGATTTATTTATGTGAAACAAGTAGTGCTAGCTACTATGTACTTTCCTCCTCATTCTTACATTAATAGACAATCTAAGGTAATTCTTTTGCCTAGTACAACCTGAATGTGAGTATAGTGACTTTTCTTGTGTGGCAATATTTTTGACAGTGTCTTGTGCTTTTTTGACCAATGGTCGCAGATTTTTTTTTTTTATAATATCCTTATTTGTGCAAGCTCCAACGTGAAGGATAAGAAATTCCATTACATTTTGTCATAATTCATCTTGATAATCTGCCGTCATGCTCTTCTTACTTTCTCCATCTGATGGAGTCTGAATTTTGTATAAAGAAAGAAATGTAAATATGTCTTAAGAGATAAACATCAGTGAATCCATTCCTGTTGGTTCACAGTCAAATATACATCTTAAAATACGCAAACTAAAATACAAGGAAGTTGCTTAATTGGCACACAAGACCAAAATTAACAGGTTTTCTAAGAACATAACTACTGTGTCAATTATAAAATAATCATAAGAACTATGAATAGCAAGATTAAAATTTAAGGCTTGTATGGACCTGATATGGACTGTTGATTGGTAGAAATCAACTTTGAGCTATGGGTAATGTTTTTCTTGTTAGATGGAGCTTGTGGTTGGTGATGGGGGTAATGGGCCATTCAGTATATTAGCATTTTAAAATTTTGTTTTAGATGGGAAATGTGAATTCAGGAGTCAGTTACCTCAAGTTTGGTAGCACAGGGCTTCATAAGTACCTAGAAAGGACCTTTCCAGTGGGACTATAAAGACTTCATGGAGATGTCTTTCCTTTGAAATCATCAGACTTGTGTAAGGTGTAAGGTTACTTTCCTTGTCATTGTGAAAATGTTGTTTTACTAAAGAGTAATTTTTATTAACTATTATGGTTTGGATATGTGGTGTCCCCAAAAAACTCATGTGTGGGATAATACAAGAAAGTTCAGAGGTGATATGATCAAATTATGAGAACTTTGACCTAATAAGTGGATTAATCACTGATATGTATTAACTTAGTGGTAACTATAGGCAGGTAGTGTGTGACTGGAGGAGGTAGATCACTGGGGATATGCTGTTGGGGTTTATATTTTGACCCTGGTGAGTTGATCACTCTATCTGCTTCCTGCTTACCATGTCCTGAGCTGCTTTCCTCCCTCAAACCCTTCTGTCATGATGTTCTATCTGACCTTGGCCCCAGAGTTGCAGAGTTGGCTATCTATGGACTGAGACCTCTGAAACCATTAGCTGAAATAAAGTTTTTCTCCTCTACATTATCATCAGGTATTTTTGTCACAGCAATTTAAAAAATGAATAAAACAGCTTTATGAGCTTTTGAAAATACATAAGAATTCTACCATTGCTTTGATTTAGAGTCTAGGCCTCCAGGGCAAAGATGCCTAGGTATTTGTCTTATAATTTCAAAGGAGGAAAACCTTTGTTTCCGAAAGGGTGTGGCAAAATGAATTCTTCTAGTATTTATCTATAATTTAAATATGTTGGGAAAACCAACTACAGTGGGGCATGCCTGCATTACAGCAATTTGGAAGGCCAAGGCAGAAGGATTGTAAGCTCAAGGTAGACTCAGCATCTTAGTAAGACCCTGCCTCAAAAATACATGAACATGAAAAGGGCTGGGGATGTAGCTCAGTTGTAGGGTGCCTCTGGACTCAATTCCCAGTACCAAAACCAACCAAACAAAAAATCATATTGGGTACATTTCAAGAGGAAAAATCTAGTGCTTTCTTCATTATGTTCCTATTACTTTCACTTGGGAAAGTGTGAAAGTACTTCCCTTTGTGAGAGAAAATTTATTGTGACCCTATGTTGAAGAAATTCTTGGCTTAGCTGAACATGGTGGCATATGCTGTAATCCTGGCAACTCAGGAGACTGAGGCAGGAGGATCACAAGTTCAAGATCAACCTCATCAATTTAGTGAGGCCCAAAGCAACTTAGTGTGACCCTGTCTGAAAAGGAAAAAGGAAATCTTGACCTGATACGAGGTGGAATGACTGATCAGAGAAGTGACACATTTATGTCAATAGGTCCCCCAAATCTTATAAGTTTGGAAAGAAATCATATTTGAGAGGAATTTTAATTCCAAAGACATTCCTTATTTAGTACTCCAAGGGAGGGGCTATTGGATCTGTATAGGATTTAAGGACACAGGTTGACACTGGCTGGATTAAACACTAATCAGTGCCTAGGAAAGCTTGTAGGGACTCTAAAGAATATGAGGAAATGGAAAGAGGAAAATGACCACTTCTCTTGTCTCCAGTATTTAAGTGAGAATCAAAACACAGTGACCTTAATCATAAAGTAAAAGAACATATAAAACATCTGAAGAAATCCACCTGTGTAGTAGGCATGCAATTTATCCTATATACATTCTGCCTGCTGCTAGGCACAATGCAGCCCTCCATTGTATCCTAGCCTACTGCCACCAAGGAGTGAACGAGTAACAAAATGTCCAAAACCTCTCCATGTATCCTCCAAGTCCATCCTTTGGGATCGGTAAACAGTGTATTTAGGGCATTTGCAGTGCTAGGATTGAACACACTTGTATCATTTATCAGGGTAAAAGTCAGAGTCAATTTGAATAAATGCTTTTCCCAAGCAATTTGAAAATATGAGAAGAATACTGTTAGTTTTTGTTTTTAGGAATTTCAGAGAAAATCGGTTAAAATTGAAATAAGAAAGGCCAAAGGGAAAAAAATCTTTGTCATCAGTTCATTCAGTCTCATGTAATTCATTTTTAAGATTTGTTCTAATTATACATGACAGCAGAATGAATCTAAAAAAATTATTTTATTTGTTCTAATTAGTTGTATATGACAGTAGAATGCATTTATACATTTTGATAGATCATACATAGAGCATCATTTCTCATTTTTCTGATTATACATATTGCAGAACCACATTGTCATGCAGTCATACATGTATGTGAGGTAATAGTGTCTGTTTCACTCTACTGTCATTCCTTCCCCCATTGTACATGAATGGAGCACAACTCTCATTCCTCTGGATGTTCACAATTCAGAGTTATACCAGGTGTGCAATCATACATGTATACAGGGTAGTAATGTCCATCTCATTCCACCACCATTCCCAACCCCATACTCCTGCCCTCCCCTCACTTTCCTCTGCCAAATGCAAAGTTTCCCCATTCTTCCCTAGCACTCCCTTCCCCCTCATCATGGGCCAGTGTGTTCCCATATCAGAGAAAACATTCAGTCTCTGTTTCTTGGGGGATCAGCTTATTTTGCACAGCATGATATTCTCCAGCTCCATCAATTTACCTGCAAATGACATAATTTAATTCTTTAAGGCTGAGTAATATTCCATTGTGTATATATACCACAGTTTCTTTATCCATTCACCTATGAAGGGCATCTATGTTGGTTCCATAATTCAGCTATTGTGAAATGAACTGCTATAAACATTATGGTGTCTGTGTCACCATAGTATCCTGGTTTTAAATCCTTTGGGTATAAACTGAGGAGTGGGATAGGTGGGTCAAATGGTGGTTTCTTTCCAAGTTTTCTGAAGAATCTCCATACTGCTTTCCAGAGTGGCTGCATTATTTTGCATTTCCACCAGCAATGCATGAGTGTACCTTTCCCCTCACAGCCTCACCAACATTAATTGTGCTTGTATTCTTATAATTGCCATTCTGACTGGAGTTACAGGAAATCTTAGTTTTTTTAAAGATTTTTTTTAATTGTAGATGGACACATACCTTTATTTAATTTATTTGTTTTTTATGGTGCTGAGGATTGAACCCAGTGCCTTGCGTGTGCTAGGCAAGTTCTCTACCACTGAGCTACAACCCCAGCCCCTTAGAGTAGTTTTGATTTTCATTTCTCTGGTTCCTAGAAATGTTGAACATTTTTTCCTATATTTGTTAATTGTATTTCTTCTTCTGTGAAGTGTCTGTTCAGAACTGAACAATATTAATTCTGCCTAGCCCATTTGTTGACTGGGTTTTTTTTTTTTTTTTTTTTTGGTGTTAAGTGTTTTTGAGTTCTTTATATATCCTGGAAATTAATGCTCTATCTGATGTACATGTGGTAAAGATTTTCTCCCATTTTGTAGGCTCTCTCTTCACATTATTGATTGTTTCCTTTGCTGAGAACAAGCTCTTTAGTTTGAATCCATCCCATTTGTTGATTCTTGATTTTACTTCTTGTGCTTTAGGATTCTTGTTAAGGAAGTCCATTCCCAAGCTGATGTGGTGAAGATTTAGGCCTACTTTTTCTTCTATTAGGCACAGGGCCTGTTCTAATGCCAAGTCTTTGATCTACTTTGAGTTGAGTTTTATGCAAAGTGAGAGATAGAGGTTTAATTTCATTTTTCTACATATGGATTTCCAGTTTTCCCAGCACCATTTGTTGAAGAAGCTATCTTTTCTTCAGTTAATGTTTCTGGCATCCTTGTTTAGTATAAAATAACTATTTATGGGGTTTGTCTCTGTGTCTTATATTCTGTAACATTGGTTTATGTGTCTGTTTTGGTGCCAATATCATTCTGTTTTTGTTACTATGTCTCTATAGGATAGTTTAAGCTATGGTATTGTGTTGCCTCCTGCTTCACTCTTCTTAGTAAAGATTGCTTTGACTATTCTGGGTCTCTTAGTTTTCCAAATGAATCTTAGGATTGTTTTCTCTAGTTCTATGAAGGACATCATTGGGATTTTAATAGGAATTGCATTAAATTTGTATAACACTTTTGGTAGTATGGCTATTTTCTCAATATTAATTCTGCCTTTCCAAGAGCATGGGAGATCTTTCCATCTTCTAAGGTCTTCTTCAATTTCTTTCTTTAGTGTTTTATAGTTTTCATTGTAGAGATCTCTCACCTCATTTTTTAGATTGATTCCCAATTATTTTATTTTTTGAGGCTAGTGTGAATGGGGTAGTTTTCCTAATTTCTCTTTCAGACAATTCATCACTTATGAATAAAAATGTATTAGATTTATGAGCACTGATTTTACATACTACTAATTTGCTGAATTCATTTATTAGTTCTGGAAGTTTTCTGGTGGAATATTTGGGATCTTCTATATATAGAATCATGTCATTAGCAAATAGTGGTAGTTTGAATTCTTCTTTTCCTATTTGTATTGCTCTAATTTCTTTCTCCTCTCTAATTGCTCTGACTAGATTTTCCAGGATTATGTTGAATAGAAGTGGTGAAAGAGGGTATACTTGTCTTGTTCCAGGTTTTAGAGGGAGTGCCTTCAATGATGTTGGCTTTGGGTTTAGCATATATAGCTTTCACAGTTTTGAGGTAGGGTCCTACTAGCCCTAGTTTTTCTAGTGTTTTGAATGTGAAGGGGTGCTGTATTTTTGTCAAATGATTTTTATGTATCTATTGAGATGATTATATAATTCTTGTCTTTAGGTCTATTGATGTGATGAATTACAGTTATTGATTTTCTTATGTTGAACCAATCTTGCATCTCTGGGAAGAACCTCAGTTTGATAAAGGTACACTATGTTTATATTATGCTTTTGTATGTGATTTACCAGAATTTTATTGAAAAACTTTGCATCTATGTTCATGAGGGATGTTGGTCTGAAATTTTCTCTCCTTGATGTGTCTTTGTCTGGTTTTGGTATCAGGATGATACCAGCCTCATAGAATGAATTTGGAAGGGTTCCCTCCTTTTCTATTTCATGGAATGATTTGAGAAGTATTGGTGCTAATTCTTCTTTGAAGGTCTTGTGGAACTTAGCTGAGATCTGTCTGGTCCTGGGCTTTTCTTACTTGGTAGGCTTTTGATGGCATCTTCTATTTCATTGCTTGAAATTCATCTGTTTAAATTGTGTATGTCCTCCTGATTCAGTTTGCATAGGTCATGTGTCTCTAGAATTTTGTCAGTGTCTATAGGATTTGCTATTTTTTTGAGAATAAATTTTCAAAATAGTTTCTAATAATCTTCTATATTTCAGTAATGTCCATAATAATATTTCCTTTTTCATCATGAATTTTAGTTATCTGAGTTTCCTCTTTCTTTTCATTAGTGTGTCTAAGGGTTTATCAATTTTATTTATTTTTCAAAGACCAATCAGTTTTTTGAATTGTTTTTATTAATTTCAATTTCATTGATTTCAGCTTTGGTTTTAATTATTTCCACTCTTATACTGCTTTTGGTGTTGATTTGTTCTTTTTTGTGTAGGGATTTGAGATGTAATGTGAGGTCATTTATTCATTAACTTTGTATTCTGTTAATGAATGAGCTGAATGTAATGAACTTTTCTCTGCTTTTGTAGTGTCCCAGAGATTTTGAGATGTTGTATCCATGTTCTCATTAACTCTAAGTATTTTTTATTTAATCTCTGATTTCTTCTGGTATTCATTCATCACTCATTTTAGCATATTATTTAGTTTCCAGGTGTTAGAGTAGTTTCTATTTTTTATTTTTTTATTTATTTTTAATTTCATTCCATTATGATGTGATAGACTGCAGGGTACTACCTCCATTGTTTTGTATTTTCTAAGAGTTGCTTTGTGACCTAAGATATGGTCTGTTTCAGAGAAGGATCTGTTTGCTGCTGAGAAGAAAGTGTATTCACTCATTGATGGATGAAATATTCTATATATATCTGTTAATTCTAAATTATTGATTGTATTATTTAGTTCTATAGTTTAGTTTTTGTTTGGAAGATCAATCCAGTAGTGAGAGAGATATGTTAAAGTCACCCAGTATTATTTCATTGTGGTCTATTTTATTCTTGAATTTGAGAGGAGTTTGATGTACATAGATGCTCCATTGTTTGGGGCATAAATGCTTATGATTGTTAAGTCTTATTGATGTATGATTCCCTTAAGCAGCATGAAATGATCTTCTTTATCCCTTCTGACTAACTTTGAAGTCCACCTTATCTGCTATGAGGATGGAAACCCCTGCATGTTTACACTATCCATGTGAATGATGTGTTTTCTTCCACCTTCAGTCTGTGAATGTCTTTTCCTATGAGATGAGTCTCTTGAAGACAACATATTGTTGGGTCTTTTTGAAAAATCCAATCTGCCAATTTGTGTCTTTTGATTGATGAATTTAGACCATTCACATTCAAGATTATTATTGAAATATGATTTATATTTCTGGTCATTTTGGGTTATTTTTGATTTTTAACTTGACTTAGCATCTCCTTTGATTGACTTTTCCTTTAGTGTAGTTCCTCCCTTTGCTGGGTTTCATTTTTTTTTTTCATTTACTTCTCATGGAATATTTTGCTCAGTATGTTCTGTAGCGTGGGCTTTGAAATTGTGAATTCTTTTAATTTTTGTATCAAGGAAAGTTTTCATTTCATCTTAAAATATGAAGCATAATTTTACTGGATATAATATTCTTGGTTGGCATCCATTTTCTTTCAGAGTTTGGTATATATTAGTCTAGGACCCCCTAGCTCTGAGGTTGAGAAATCTGCTGAGATCTTAATTGGTTTCCTTTTATATGTAATCTGATACTTTTTCTTGCTTCCTTTAAAATTCTATCCTGGGCTGGGAGCTCAGTTGGTGGAGTACTTGCCTCACAAGCACAAGGCCTTGGGTTCAATCCCAAGCACCACATACACACAAAATCTCCTTATTCTGTATGCTAGGCATTTTCATTATAATGTGCCTTGGTATGGGTCTGCTGTAATTTTGTATGTTTGGCGTCTTGTAAGTGTCTTGTATTTGATTTTCCATTTCATTCTTTAGGTTTTGGAAATTTTCTGATATTATTTCATTGAAAGTATTGTGCATTCCTTTCATATGTATTTCCATGCCTTCCTCTATCCCAATTAATCTTAAATTTGATCTTTTCATATTACCCCATAGTTTTTGGAAGTTCTGTTTGTGGTTTCTTACCATCTTCTCTGTGTGGTCAACTTTATTTTCAAAATTACACATTTTGTCTTCATTGCCTGAGGTTCTGTCTTCCAAGTGATCTAGTCTGTGATACTTTCCATTGTATTTTTAATTAAGTTAATTGGTTCCTTTATTTTGACGATTTCTGCTTGATTTGTTTTAATAATCTCTATCTCTTTATTGAAGTGACTTTTCACATCCTGAAATTTATCTCTGATTTCACTCCTTCATTCTTTTTGTTGTGGATCAGTTTAACTATGTACATTCTGAACTCCTTCTCTGACATTTCTTCTACTGTGTTGTCAGTGGATTCTATTATTGGAGCATCTTGTTTTTTGGGGGGTAATTTTTCCTTTGTTTTTTCATGTTGTTCATATGTCTTTCTATTTATCAGTGCAGATATGAGGTATTACAGTGGACTTATAGTGTCCCTGCAGGCTTCCAGTATCTCACCTTAAGGGGGAGATCAATATTAACAGCACCAAATGCAAACAATATGCAGCCTTAAATAAATAGCTCCTATTAACATGTCTACAGTTTTGTCACAATAAACAGAAATGATGTGTTCAATTATTGTCTGCAATATAAACAGAAGGTTTGCAAAAGGGTTTACAATTTCTAATGGTGGACAAATAGAGAACAGGAGTGATATAGGATGTGATGTTTATGAGGTAGGAGGGAAGAATATAGAACTATAAGAACATAGGGAGAATGAAAGATGAATCAATAGAAGTTGACTGTTAGCAGGAGAAAAGAGAGGAAGAGAATCTGGGAAACAGATAAGTGGGAAGAAATAAAGTAAAAAAGTAAAAAAATAAGAAAAAAATTAAAAATAAGAAAGTAAAATTAAAAGAATGCACAACAAAACTGTAATATACTATTCAGACTCCCCAGTTCTCAATAGCCTGAGACATGAAAAGTATTTGGTTCAAAAAATGGTGGAATATGAGAGTGGGGAAAGAAAAGAAAAAAATCTCAAAGGAAAATTGAATAATTGTTTCTGTTAGAGTTCAAAAGCTCTGCTTCTCTTCTAAGCTGATAGGTGGGGTAGTCTGAAGTTTTCTGGTATCTCCACCCACAGGATGGTGAGGGTTACTAGGGTGGGAGGGTTGGTCTTGGAGGTGGAACTCCTGAAGGCAGGGTATAGCAATTGCCAGTCTCTGTTGGAAGACTGGACCCCAGGAATCTCCTTTGGGCTCCACTCATGTGATGTAAAGCCTGATCTTGGTCCCTTTCATTACCTGCAGACCCCACAATTACTGGTCTCTGATTTAGCCTCAAAACTCTATCTTTCCCACTCCTACCCTTTCAACTTCCTAATTGGGCACCTCTTTCTTTGGTCTCCCTGAGGGCTGAGGGCCAGGATCTATGCACCTGTTGTGGAGTGCTGTTCTGTATTGTACAGACCAGGACCAGGCATGGAGAGCTTAGGCTGGCCATGTGGCTGTGAGTGCTGGGCTGGGTTGGTGGCGAGGGAGGATTTTTGGAAGACTGGGGATTGGGTAGCTGGAGGGTCCTGTTGTTTGCCTAACTGGCAGAACCAGGGGATTGGTGGTTGCTGAACTGGGGAGGGAGTTATGGACTAGACAGTTGTCAGGTCCTAGTAAGTGCCAGCCTGAGTAGGCCCTGGGAACCCCTTGGGTACCAGACTGATTGGCTGGGTGAGCCAAGAGCAAGATGTCCTCATACCCTCTTCCAACCTACCAACCCACAGTAGCCAGCCTTGTTGGTCCCCATACATGGCTCTCTGCAGCATTTGCAGCAAGATGGTGGCTATTAACACACATAGCAGGAAGACCTGAGGTGTACCCAAGGCTGCAGCACCTTGATGATGGCCTTCTAGGTCCTGGCTGGTGTCCCTAGGTGGAAGTGGCCATGTTCCTACATGGTGGTGACAAACCTGCAGGTACCTTGATAATGGACTTCCAGGTCATAGCTGGTGTCCTTAGATGGGTTGCCACATCTCAATATGGTGATGGCAGCAGCAGCATATGTGTCCCAGATGGAGGTGGTGTTTAGAGATAGGGCCACAGCAGTAGGTGGTGATGGTGGGTGGCCACATTAGGAGATGCAGTGCTATGGCAGGTGATGCTGCCTCAGGCAGCTGCCTCCAGGCCCTGTCGGTTGCCCCAAGATGGAGACTGCTTTGTCAAGATGGTGGTGGTGGTGGTGGTGGCAGTGTGCCAAGGTGAAGGTGGCCATGTTGGTAGATGAGGCTGTGGTGGTGGGTGGCTCAGTGATGATGGGTGGCCATGTTCATGGATGGAGAGGTCTGCATTGTGTGGAGGTCCACACTGCACAAAGGGCTTCCTCATTTAATTCTTTTTTAAAAAATGTATTTAATTTTGATTCATTGTACACAAATGGAGTACAGCTATTGTTTCTCTGGTTGTACACAAAGTAGAGTCACACCATCTGTGCATTCATACATGTACACAGGGCAATGGTGTCTGTCACACATTCTGTTATTATTCTTACCCTCCCACCCTGATCCCACCCCTCCCTTCCCTCTATGCTATCCTTCCTCCATTCTTGCCACTCTTCCACCCTGCATTATGCATCATCGTTCACTTATCAGAGAGATCATTTGGCCTCTGGATTTTTGGGATTGGCTAATCTCAGCATAAGAGTCTCTAACATCATCCATTTACCTGCAAATGCCATAATTTTTATTCTTCTTTATGGCTGAATAATATTCCATTGTGTATATATACCACAGTTTCTTTATCCATTCATCTATTGAAGG